>CM062629.1:8031920-8137653 GCA_025617555.3 Puccinia polysora
GTAAGAAGAAATTACTTTGGTAAATTAAACTGGAGAAAATGTCAATCTAATCAATCAAGTCTCAGCAGAATGCAAGAATTCCATGAAATAAGATAACTGAGGAATAAATCTTGAGGGAGAAGGCATCACCTTTGAATTTAATCTATATTGTAGCATGGATGAATAGATGAAAACTGATAGATTAAAACTGGTAGATGAAATCTTCATCTAGGGGTAAATCAAGGGTGCAATAAATTTAAATAAATTCAAGAAGATAAATTAATTTTTTTTTTTCATCTTAGTACAGACTAAACTGATACAGTTTGTAATGAAATAAATAAGACTAGAATGGGATTTGAAGAAAATGGGTTTAAAATATGAAGTTGGAAAATGAATCTGTGGTCAGGTTTGAGTGACTAATTCAGAAATGAAGCCCAAGTATAACAGTTCTGGTCATTTATTCAATTAATTTAATGATGGATTTGGTTATAGAAGGTGTGAAATGATCCTGTGACAGTGAGCAGAATTTTATTGAAGTTGCAGCTAGGTTCAAAGTCCAGAGATAAACATAAACAGAGAGTTCAAGAGGGACAAAGACCAATCACCAATTTAATTGGCAGTATTTTTAGATGGTATACTGAAAATTTTGAGATTTATTGTAAGTTATGAAAGAATGATTATTTGTAGAATTTGGGTGCATTGGTTAACCCAATAATTAATAACATCAATCACTGAGTGATAAGTGTGCTTTAAATGTTAGACTATTGGACCCAGGTATCTACTAAGTAGAGGGGATTTCAAATCTGTGTTCTAAAATTAAACCTTTGTGACATCATCATCATCATCATCATCATCCTGGATTAATGGTGTTTGAATCTTTGGGGACACACCTTGCTTTTTGTGCAGATCATCAATCACTTCACAAAAATTGATGCAGCCCAGTGATCCCCAGAATATAAGCTGAATATTCCTTATGAATTCCCACTCACCCCCCCCCCCTTTTTTTTTCCTTTCTTTCATTCTCACTTTCCCTAATCCCCCTTTTTTTGCACTCCCATTGTGTTTGTGTTTGTGTTTGTGTTTGTGTTTTTTTTTTTTTTTTTCTATTTATCCCCCCAATCAATCTCTCTCTATATTGATTAGCTTTTAGTTTAACTCATTATTTGATGAAAAAAAAACATGATCACATTTCCTTTTTTTTCATCTAGGTTTTCAATGTAAACTTTACATTAAAAAAATTTATCCTCTTATTTTATACCCCATCAAGTGACTATTTTTCAGTATTCAAAATCAAAAGATCACATATATTTTTCACCCCACTTGTTGATGGTATCCCCAGTTTTGTGAAGCCATAGTTTCATACACCTTCTATATAAAAACTGTTATTTCAAGCTTGTATTACAGTTATCTATCTTATCTCAAACCATTCACCTCTAACCCTTGCACCATTTTTTTTCAAAAAAATTGGTTTTAGATTTTCAAAAGAAGTTATTCAGTTGCTTATGATCTCAAATTTTGACCTTGACCATTGGGTACTCCCCATTCATAGCCCAGCTGATCCTTTTCCCCACTCTTCAAATTCACTGATTTTTTTTTTGGCTGTCTGAAAGGTTTCTGGTGGGTTAGTTTCTCACTCTGGTCCACCCCAACCTTTTAACAATTACCAATAAATCAATCACCTTTGACCATGAAGTGAAACAGGAATCTCAAATTGTAAAAAATGAAAATCAGTCCAAGCCACCAACCACATAGATGATGAATAAACTTTGATGGATGCAAGATCCAATTTTGGATTTATAAATATATTTTTAAGAAGAACAACCATCTCAAGATGACTCAAAAATATATATACATATACATCATTTTCATCTTACTCTTGACTGTGATTGTCCAATAGATTGACTAAGGCTTTTTCCCTCTGATTCTGATGAGCATCATTCTAATCTGGTTTTTATTTATAAATTTGAATCTTTATTTTTTAGGCCTGGGTGGGGGGGGGTGTGTTTAAGTTGAAAAGCGTTTAAACGGCCTGAACAAGACTGATGAACCAGAAATGGCTCAAAAGTGTATAGAAGGTCCTGAATAGAAAAGGTAGCTATATTGATAAAATGAAGGGTGAATGTAATCTATTGATAGCAAGAGCCAGGATGTAATGGTAGATGCTAGCAGGAGCTAGGAAAGATAAAGCAATAGAAATGGCTAGACAGAGAGGCCATAAGGCCTTATACAATAGTTTCTAGATTATAATAGGTTGAAAGAAATAGCTAGACAAACATGAGTGAAAAAGAAAGAAATGGTAGCAATAGCTGAAAAAAAGAAAAATAGGGGGGATTCATGAGTGCAAGGGAACCAGGATCAGTTGACCAGCTGGTGTAGAGAGTAACGATTTATAATGAATTAGTGGAGGAAAAGGTACTAGAGCCTAAGTATACAAATCATACGGAGTGCCAAATGTGGTTGATTGTTAGAATCTGACCGCTCAGGAACTCAGACCGCAACTGTCAACAAGCAGGGAAACGGTAAGTACTGAGCATACTAAGATGACGTTACACACAATTACAGTAAGTGACGTCACTGCACAAGCACTCCTGAGTCGCCTGTCTAGCGAAGCGCGCATTGTGTGTCGAGGATAAATACCGGCCCATACGCAACCAGATATTAGATCCCCCATCACTCCCAACAACTATAACGGGGGATCTAATATTGTAAGCCATCTTTGTTCCATCATGTTGTACTCTTCTTCTTTCTTATTTACTCTTTACTTACTTCCGTTGTACATCTAGTCAGGAGTCATCATGGGGAAGTGATTGTCCACCTTAGCTAGCCGCTAAGGCCAATCCCTTATTTACTTATAGGTGTCACCAACTCCACCTAATTTGACATTGATGAGTCTAAGATGAAGTTGTGAATGATGAACGTGAGAAAGAAAATTTGACTAGAATATAATCACATCGTCAACAAAGCATTAGATGGACCATACGAAGGCAAGGATTATTGGTATCTCAAAACAAGATGGATTCATCAATATTTGCTGTTGCAGTCAAAAAAAAAAAAAAAAAAAAAAAAAAAAAAAAGAGAGAGAGAGAGAGAGAGAGAGAGAGAGAGTTATTCCCAAGATTGATAATTGAGAACATCCTCCAGGGATTAAACAAGACAAAGGAGGATGGATCGAGTCGATCGGAAGAAAAACCCAAGAATCAATTGGAAGTGAACTCGATGAGAAAAGCAAGCTTTGGTTTGTCATCGATCAGTCTTGACGAGTTGAATCCCTCTCATGAGCTCAGAAACTTGATCGTGAAGGATGTATCTCAACATGGAAAGATCCAACAACAGGATCATCCATATATATATATATATTTTCTTTTTTTTTTCAAGCCTTGAATGCCAAGAATCGTTCGATTGATGAAGATCGGAGAAGAAGAATGTTAGCCTCGACTCTCAAGATCAAGATCAAAACTTGAGGATGGATGATTGGAAGTAGGAGCTCAACCGGATGATGGACGAATCTGAGTTTTGAAATCGGCCTGGATTTGAAATCGAGTTCTAGTTTGGAAGCCCCCCCCCCCCGATCCCGATCCGGATCCCGGCATGAAAGTTTGAACTCGAGCGGTCTTGCTCCTACGTTCCAGGAGGGGAGATCTTCGATCGAGATCTGGGGGTTGGTTTTGATTGAAAGAAGGCACCTCTCAGCTGTTATTCGTATGCCTCCAAACTGACTAATGGATAGATAATATAGCCTCTGAAACTCATCAAAACTCGTTCGAGGAGGGTGCTCTCGTCGGTCGGGATCGCCAGATCGAATCGATCGAATCTCTTCGCTCGACGCGATGGAAGACGGGGATGGGGGTGGGGGTGGCCGGTGTGCAAGTTGGAGATCGGCCAGGATATACGGGGGATGATACTTATCGAGCCATGGGAATCCGAAGCGCTCGAGTGGGCAAGCTTCGGCCCTCTTAGGCCTCAATCCGATCAAGAATCGCTGGGAAAGGAAAAAAAAAAAAAAAAAATACTCGAGTGGATGAAATGAAGGCTCGCAACGAGGTGATCAGTATTGATGTATGTGTCTACCAAGCTTGTCGATCCCTCAGATCCAATCGGACCTCCAAACTGCCTGGGACAACATCCCCTGCATCGACCACTCAAGAACCTTCATCAACTCAACGCCTCCTCATCACTTGCAGGCTCTCTGTCATCAAGGCTGCTTGCTGGTAGTCCTACCCATTCATTGAACCTTTTTCTTTTCTTTTTTTTGATTTCTTTTTCTCCTTCCTCCTCATCACCTATCTAGAAATCAAAAACACAAACTTTCAAACTTCATCTTCCATCAAACCGGCAAATCCTACCATATTTTTTTTTTCTCCCCGTTTTCTTCTTTCACTTCTCGTCTATAAATATAATTTTTTTTTCTTATGTGATCCTCTTTAAAAACTTGAATTTCAAACTTTGTTCTTCTTAAAACGATAAGGTAAATTGGATTGATAAGCTTGATCTCAAGTTCACCTCGAGAACCTGACGACGACCAATCGAGATCGAAGGAAGGTCTAACGTTAGATGATTTCCTATATATCTTTCAGGACTAAAGAGCTTGATGTAAACAAAGAAAGAGCGGGGGGTCGGCAATGTTGTGATGTACACCTTGCACCAAGCAGTTATAGCTCAATGGCACAACACGCAAGCGGGCGACGATTTTGAGTTTTTGTCGCGCTGACGATATGCATATGCATTGCGCGCGCCGTGTGAATCTTCAATCGTCAGCTCCCGCGACTATCGTCAGCTAGCGTGTGAAATCGCCACCTAGACTGGCTAATCGTCACCTGACCAGTGGCAAACTGACTCCAGTCCTCTGACCAACGTCCAAAGATCAATCCCCCAAACCCCTGCAAGAGATACCGTTTAAACTATTCCAATTCATCCCCAAATACTCCATCCAACCTACCTACCCCAACTCAAAATCAAGATACATCATCAAACATGGACCTCCAAGCTACTATTCAAGCCGCCGTGAATGCCGCCATGGCTCAATCAAGTCAGGAATTCCAAGCTCAACTTGCTGCCAAGGACCAAGTGATTATGCGGCTTTCCAAGAAGGTTGAACACCTTGAAGTTACTAGTAAGAATGCTAAACCTTGTAAATCTGCCCCAATCCAATCTGCATCAACAAGCACGCCTAGTGCCATCAAGTCTTGTCAACATTCTGAGGTTACCGGATTAAAAGCACAAGCTAAGGTTACTTCCAAGGCGCGTTCCAGTAAACCAATCCCGCCATTAGGTAAAAATTCAAACAACAGGCCAGCCCACAAAGAAACCTCTGCAAGAGAACCGGTCAGGCATTCATCTGCACCACCAGCTACTTCTCCTACTGCTAGTTGCATACATCAAATGACTATGAAGAACGTGCCTGAGACATTTTTGAAGACAAGGGTCTGTCCATTCTCTCTCTTTTACTCATTCTCAACTTTCAAGGCTGACACAAATCTACAATACCAGGATGCTTTATACGTTCACATTAAGATCCTCTGGGGGCTTATTCATGAGAAGGCTGTTCCACAACCCCCTGTCCTGATACCTTCAAGGAATTCTACACTCTGTTCTCCCTAACAACTGAAGTTGAAGATGCTGCAAACAACAAGGCTGCCCCTCAGTTGATTGGTGCCACTGAAATTGAATCTGTTTGTAACATGCGCTCCGGTCAAATTAAAATAGGAAAAGGTGTTGTGAACGTCAAAAAATTCTTCATTTTGTACATTCAAGCTACCCTTGCAAGGCTGGGTATACGTTGATGGGCTCCCAACCTCAATGATGCCCCCAATTCATTATACAATGAGGCATGCCGTGTTTCTGCCATCAAAACGTTTTGACAATTTGTTGTTGTGGATGCCTACAAATTCATGAACTGCAATCCATGATATATTGATCAGATTGGGCTTCTTACTCAAGCCTACAATCACTACATCCATTTCCATCAAGCGCAAAATTTTGTCCGCAAGCTAAAGGAGGATGATAAGCATGGAAGATAGCTTGAAAGAAGATCAATACACAAGGCCAGAGCAAGGGTGTGTGCAATTAATTACTTTCCAAGGCCTGCATGCTAATATCTTTCATTTTATCAGCTCTGTGAAAGTGGATTGGCATTTGCCAAAAGGATTAATGTTCCAAAACAATATATCAAGGTTCTCTCTGATGAAAATGCCCATAGCAATGATGAATATTTAGACAAGAAGTAATGCTACGTTATCAAGGCTCTACCCTGGAGATCGGAGAATGCAACAAAATTCTTTCGTCGCCTTGATGCTAGGATTGAGAATGATAACTTGATGAATGGCAAAAGAGATCAACGTTGCACTTGATGCACTCCAAGCACCCCACAGGTGTCTATATTCTCACGGCCCCCAAAAATCTTCCAATCAATTACTTTGATCCTGATTGGTTCAATGACCTATTGCCTGCCCAAAAGCAAAAATTTGCTGACATCTGGCAGGTTTGTTTCCTTCTGGATGCTCAGAAATCCTTACTGGGCAAGAAGGACCCCGACAAAGCTTTTTCAGATAAGAAGTTCACAGAGATGTTCTGGGATACCCTTACTGCCCCTTATAACCTGTCTCGCAAAATCAAGGAAGCATCAACCAATGAAAATTCAGATTCCAGTGACCAAGACACAAAAAGCTATCATGGGGAGGAGATTGATTTGGAGGATACATCCGGTGATGAGTCTGCGCCCAACTCATCCAACCAAGGTGATGATGATTTCATTGATGATAACAAATTTGATGAAGAAAGAAATGATGGTCATTACGACATGCGGTATGAGGATCTTGTGGATGAAGAGCTGGAAGATGAAAATTGTGATCAGTGCTATCAAATGATGCTTGATGGTCAAGAGGGGGTTTGGTCTTAATCAAAAATTCTCTCTCCCATCTTTGGTTGCACATGTATACCTGGTTATTTTTGAGGGTGAATCTTGTACTCTCCTTTTATCTCTCAATCAAGCCATGTATAATTGGTTATTTTTGAGGGAAAATCTTGTACTCTCCTTTTATCTCTCAATCAACCCATGTATACCGGGTTATTTTTGAGGGCAAATCTTGTACTCTCCTTTTATCTCTCAATCCCTTTTGCTTGTCCAAAAACAATTTTTTGAAGTTTGAAATGGTACAAAGTCACTTGTTCCCTCCCACTCTGCAATCATCCTCCCAATTCTTAGCCAAATCACTGAAGTGCTCCATTGGGGCGGTGATGGTGGCAGGGACCGAATCAAGTGAATGATACCTGGCCAGATGAATGTTCAGCAGACATCCGCCTGCATTCAAGTTTTTTGTTTTTGTTCAAAAACAAAAGAAAATAAAGTTGAGAAGGACCTTGCAAAAGACGCAATTCTCAAATTTTAAAATTTGGGAATAAATTTCATTGGTTCTAACAGTAAGAGAAAATGTAGGAAAGTATGAGACATATCACAAAGGATCATCATTTGGGGGGAACTGGAACGTATACATCATGCATCATGGGATTCAAGAGCACTATGGGAGTCCTGATGCCCATGGACCAGGCAGGGAGATGTTGGTAACCAACAATGTGGCTCACTTCATTGGGCAAGCATAGCAAGTAGACGGACGCGGTTGTCCCTAGAGACAAACCCAGATCGGCAACAACACCCAAAAAACTGGTGGTTGGGCGCACATTGGCTGAGGTCAAGGCGTTATCCAGACCTTTTAAAACCACCCAGGTGATCTTGTCCAACCCATATTCCTCAACAGTATATATTGCCACCACCCATCCAAAACACACTTGGCCATTGCAGACGTACTTGACACAGTTTCTTGGTGGGATCTTGCTGAAAAACAAACCTCTTGAGGTCAAAAATGTTTGATTCTTTGTCACATACCTGGTTAAGACGGTTGAGTCAGATGGGTGGGGAATGTGGTGATAGTCCCTGACTGTTGGATTTTCCTTTTGAACCTCTTTCAGTAACGCATCGTAGAAATTCATGCTGATCTAAACCAGTTGCTTTTTCACGGCTGTTGGTGCATGAGGACTTTTGCTTGATTCAATCTTGAGATCCTGGAACATGGGCTTGAACCGCTGAGTCTGGCAAAATTTCCGCATTACAATCTCCTTGATTTCACCTATTATAAAGAGGGTCAGCAATTTGATGGTCTGGAGAAAGATTTTAGACTAACCAATCCTCCCATTGGTCTCAATTGATTGTAGCAACCCATTCACTCGCTCACGGGAAAACTCTGAAATTCCCATCAACGGACCCCACCATTTCATTTGTTGAGGTATGTGGAGGCTGTAGTGGTGATTAGAGTTGATGCAAATACCTTGGAAGATAATTTCTGAGGTGTTGGTATACAGTTGGTATGCTTTGGCAAACCTTTGAGGATCCTGCGCATCCACATGCTTCTTGGCCAAAGTAGTTGTACATACCACAAGACTTGCAAAGTTGATGAGATGTTGGAATGCAATTGAGCTTGTGTTGGTATCTTCTATTGAGATTGCCAAGAAGTCAAGAAGGGCCATTGGCAAGTGGAAGGCATAAAGTGCATGCCATTCACTTGCCTTAAGTTTTCCATGGCCGGTGTGGAAACAAGAGGTGAGCTAAACCCCTGAAGTTGTCCTTGAGTTCCGGAAGTTATTGATCAAAGCATCTGTAAGGAGATTGGATGAAGCCAGTCAAGAGAGAGAGAGAGTGTGTGTGTGTGTGTGATAATAAGATGGGTTCCTTCTTTTCCAATCTAATCCAATCTGATGTATTAAAGTGATCATCCCTCCTTACAACCCGGAGTTGAGAGTGAAGTATTTAAGGCCTCCCTCTCAACCCTAACCTAAGTACAACCGCAAGTAAGCAAGAATGATGGAATACAACCCCTAAGCCACAGAACCCTAGCCCAACCCTATCCCTCCGTCCCCCATCCCATAACCCATTCCCCGTCCGTGTTGCCCGCTGGTTTGTCCTTCTCATGATGCGTCCTCCCAACAACCCGTTCCAGGTATCCGGGGCGTTCCCGCGTGATCCAATCCGCGTGTATTGCAATGCGCAATCTGCTTGATCCGCGTGAGCCGTCCCATCCGCGCAAGCCGTCCAATCCGCGCAAGCCGTCTGATCTGCGCAAGCCTTCCGATCCGCGCAATCCGTCTGATCTGCGCAAGCCTTCCAATCCGTGCAAGCCTTCCAATTGATGCAAGCTTTCTGATCCGCGCAAGCCTTCCAATCCCCGCAATCCATCCGATCTGCGCAAGCCTTCCAATCCGTGCAAGCCTTCCAATCGATGCAAGCTTTCTGATCCGCGCAAGCCTTCCAATCCCCGCAATCCATCTGATCTGCGCAAGCATTCCAATCCACGCAAGCCCGCAGCGCGCAGCCTTTCCTGACTCGCTTTCATGAAAGAGCACCACATCCCCCCCCCCCAACTTGAGTTCTGTCCCCAGAGATCTCCCACCATCTCACCTTCCGTAGTTGCACCCCCTCCCCCACTTGTTGCAACTACCCCACTCCTTGCCAGCGAGTACACTACCCGAGATACCAGACTTCATTCCAATTGTTCTGGCCGTCCCACTTGCAAGGTTTGACGCAATGGCAAACAACACGGATGGACTCCTCCGGAGGTTCCTAGCCGCGCCGCATGGTCACAACGCTGACTCCCAGCGCAAACTTCTGGCCTCATTCTGCAACTTGGTTGCCGCGGCTTGCTTGGACACGGTGAAGATGATGAGAGCTGGACCAACTTAGACAGATCGCCCCCCCTCCCTTCCTTTCCTTCTCCTATCCTTTCTCCTTTGTATTCAGCGCCTATACACAAAAAGATACATGTTGCGCACAATTGAGTAGCCTTTGGGCTTGTGAGTCCCTTAGAGAGAATAAGATCTGTGCCTTGGAGAGAGAAGATCCGTGTGAGCAAGAGAAATCGGCAAAGGTGAGAAATCCATGCCAGTGAGAGTCTGAAAGTGAGAAATCTGCGCCAGTGAGAGTATCCGCAAGAGCACATGGGGAGACCTCAAAGCGCCAGCGCGCATACGCAATCCTCAAGAGAGACAGGAAGAGAAAAAAAATGAAAAGGAAGAATGAATAGATAAGAAGGAACAAGAGAAAAAAAGTTTTTTTTTTTTTTTTGAGCCTGCGTCCTGCATCCCAACTCCAACCTTCCACCCTGCGCTAGCTTCCCCCCCCACCTTTTCCGCTGTCCTCAGCCGACTGCACCCCCTATACTCATCACCAGATCCGCGGCGCGTTGCCTCAACCAATCCCACAGGGGCCTTTTTTGCCAGCTGATTCCTCAACCTTCCGTCCCGACGCACCTTCTGTTGCCAGCGTCCCTGCCAATCTGTTGTCCTTTTCCCCAGTTGTGCTTTTGGCATCCAATCCCTCCCCGTTCCACCCCTGAAGCCCTGCCGCAAGCGTCTGCTGCACCAATCCCAAGGCTCTTGCTAGCCGTGATGGCTGCGCGCCCATTCTGGGACCATCCATCCCGCCCTCCAGCCCCCTGTCCATCCATTCCGCGCCCGTCCTTTCTGTTGCTACCACATCCTTCTGCCCCATCCTCATTCTCCCCACCGTCAAAGAGGTCCGGCTCTGGTTGTGATCCTCCAACGCGTGGTCCGTCTCTTCTTCCGCTGCGTCTACCTTCTTTGCGAGGCCCGTCTGCCATTCAACGGTTCCCTGGTGGCACGGAGAATCTTTTCCCTTTTCCTTTGTTGTCCTTGCCCGCTTCTTGTCAGCAGGCTGAACCGGTTCCACCAAGACCCGCTTCCCCAACACATACCCCACCTCCACTGGGGAAACCAATCCTGCGTTCCAATCCGCTGTCCGGTGCCTTTGTCCCATCCGCCAATGGCCGTTGTTGTCCCCATTTGCGCACACGCGGGGCGCAGGCGCGCCGGGACACTGAATACTCTCCAGGTAGGCCTCAAGGCCCCTTGCCACCTCCGCAAGTTTGCTAGCCCAAGGGATGGTTGCTAGTGGTGGGGCTGGAACACACACTGCCCTGTAATACAGCTCTGCGTAATCCAATTCCGCTTGCAACCAGATCCCGCCGCGCACGCCTGCCTTGTAATCCAATTCCGCGGATGGCTTGAGATTGTCCTTCCAAAAGCGGGATCCGCACCTCCCCCATCTCGCCAGCATGTCCTCCTTCAGTGCCAGCCAATCCAGGTTCAGGTAGCCTCCCATCTCCTCTACGTCCTGACGCGCTTCTGCGTCCTTGATGAACAGGACGACATGGCGCACCTTCTCAAAATCCAAAGCGCTTTCAGAGTCTGCAATCATTTCATACCGTGAGATGAATTGCTCCACTTCCTCAATGTTGAGTCAAATATGCGGGTAAATCCATGGGGTAGCACGGAGGCCGTGGGAGGAGGAAGGAAGAGAAGAGGCTTTTGGTAGCATCCGTGAGTACCTTTGAGAGACTTTGACAAAAGATTGTTCCCGGCCAGACCCCCAGATGTGGAAACAGAAGGGTGGCTACACCCCTTAAGTTGTCCTCGAGTTCCGGAAGTTATTGATTGAAGCGTCTGTAAGGAGATTGGATGCAGCCAGTCAAGAGAGAGAGAGTGTGTGTGTGTGTGAGTGATAATAAGATGGGTTCCTTCCTTTCCAATCCAATCCAATCTTATGTATTAAATTGATCATCCATCCTTACAACCCAGAGTTGAGAGTGAAGTATTTAAGTCCTCCCTCTCAACCCTAACCTAAGTACAACCGCAAGTAAGCAAGAATGATGGAATACAACCCCTAAGCCACAGAACCCTAGCCCAACCCTATCCCTCCGTCCCCCATTATGGTGTTGTATTTATGACCTTGGGTCAAGAGCTGCGTTGGGGGCTGCACGCTCAGCAGTTGGTTAGGTTGGGCTCAGCATTTGGGTGCGCGCAGTCTCAGCAGTGCCTGCTGAGGGCTCAGCAGCAGCAGCTGCGGGCTAATTGCGGGGCTCAGCACCAGGTGCAGGTCGGGCCTACTCCAAGGGAGCCGGGCCGCGACCCACCCAGGAAACGTGGACCAAGTGATGGAGCCGGCCCAACCAAGCTCGCAGGTGGCTAGTCCGGAAGGCAAGGGTGGGGCAATTGGGGGTTAGGCGCACGCGGGCCGACCTGCGGACCACAAGGTCCGCGGACGCCGGCGGGCGGGCGAACCGGGGGGCTCTGAGTAGGGCGCGGCGGAGGGCTGTGCCATGAGAAGGACAAACCGGGCGTACGTTGATATCGAGGGGCATGGGTTATGGGGCAAGGGATGGATGGAGGGGTAGGGTTGGGTTAGGGTTCTGTGCTTAGGGGTTGTGTTTCATTGTTCTTTTGCGTTTGTGGTTTTACTTAGGTTAGGGTTGAAGGGGGGGGACCCAAATCCTCACCCTCAACTCTGGGTTGGGTTATGATCTACCTATCATCAATCTATCAATCTATTGGAGAAGACCACCAAGGAAAGGAAAGGAAGAGGAAGGATTGGGGGAAGAAGAATACATCTCATTATCTCTCTTTTATCTCACTACACTTAAGAAGGCATTGCATCCAACCTCCTTACAGACGCCTAGATCAATAACTCCCGGACTTGGGGACAACTTCGGAGCGTAACTCTCCTTTGGTTTCCACATTTGGGGGTCTGGCCGGGAAGTAATCTTTTGTCTAGGTCTCTCAAAGCCAGTGGGTGCAATGCTGCTCACAACTACCCCAGGATCAAATGTTCCACCCTTGTTCCCTCTCCGGCTGGGAGCTGGCGGGCCAAAACCTCCACCACCGCCAACTACTTGGTCCGGCGGTTTTGCTCCTCCTTGGTTGAAGCCTTCAGAGGCGGCTGAGGTTCGGCAACGGGTGTGGCTTAGGCAGCAGAACTTCCCCCATCTCTGATTTGACACTGCGGACATTGGGTGCTTTCTGGCAAGGTTTGAGGATATTGTGGACTCCAAAAACGCGACGGGTGAGGACAAGGTCCGCACGGTTGTTCTCTTCATTGTGCACAAGA
The DNA here is from genome assembly GCA_025617555.3 of Puccinia polysora. Classification (NCBI taxonomy): domain Eukaryota; kingdom Fungi; phylum Basidiomycota; class Pucciniomycetes; order Pucciniales; family Pucciniaceae; genus Puccinia; species Puccinia polysora. The sequence continues at coordinate 8,044,846 of CM062629.1, forward strand.
ATGGGCTCCGGGATGTGGAGGATATGTCAGGGTACAAGGCTCACGACTGGGGAAGGCTCTGGGGCAAGATGATGGCAAGGTGGGGGAAGCGCAAGCCCCGCTTCCGGGAGACCGACTTTGAGCAAGCTTTGGGTGAGGCAATTTCCCAAGGTGGGGTGCGGACGCGGAGCAATCTGTCCGAGTACAAGTCCCAGTTCAACCAAATTTATAGTTACCTAGAAAAGAACCAGGTGGTGGCGGGTCAGACGGGGGCCATGAAGCAGGTGTTCCTAGGCGGGCTCGCGCCGCAACTTTGTGCGCGGGTCCAGAGTTACCTATTCAAGCGCGGGTTGTTAACGGGGTCAGTGGATGGGAGCTTTGCGCTCCTCCCAAGTCTGGGCGTAATCAACCAGGCGGTTGAGAGCAAGATTGACTTGGAAGAGCTGATCAAGGATATGGCCTGGTTGTTCCCGGCAAGTTCAAGGAAGCCAACGGCCTCTTCCACCCGGGCCCCAACGCCGGTACCGCTCGTGGACCCGCCAGCAATGGAACGGCCCGTAGCCCCTTTGCAGTCAATGGGAGTACCAGTGAACAAGGTAACAGACATGCTACGGGACTTGCGGATACTTATGAATCGGATGGCGGCCCAGCCAACGGCTCTGCCTCCCGCTTTTTTGAGCAATCTTCCGCCCCATGCAAGAGGGGGCTTTCAGCCCAGTAGCGGACCGACAGGGGGGTTTTTGGTTTGCCTGTGCACATATTGCAGCAATAAAGTTCATTGGAAGTCTGGTTGCGCGGATCTGACCAAGGACATGAACAAAGGGTTGGTTTGCGCGTCCGGGGGGACCTACATATTTCCGTCAGGCAAACCAGTGGACCTGGGGGCCGGTCAGCCACCGCCGGTGGAGCAGGTTAGGGCAAGGGCCCGACCCGCAGGGGCCACTTGGGTGTCCCTTGGGATTGTCACCAGGCCTGATATGTGGCGGGCACCGTGTGTGGAGGCGGAAGTTAGGGCATTGGGGGCAAACAAGCGGATCGTGTTGGAAAAGATGGACGTGGATGCCAAGGAGCGGCCATTAAATCAAGCTCCGAGGGTCGGGGGGCGACACGTTGGCAATCAGCTCTGGAGGAAGAAGGAAGGCCGCGGAAATTGTTTGGCGGGTGATGGGGAGTGAGGTACCAATACCTCTCACGCTACAGGAGCTGGCCGTGGTCTCTCTGGTGGTTGTTGAGGAAATGGTCCAGGCGCTGAAGGAGCACGGGGGGGCAGGATCCCGGCAACAGTGCAGCGCGTGAATGCGGCAACGGAGGAAGCGGAACGGGAGTTGTTCCAATCCAAAGCTGTGTTGGTGCCACTCACCTATGTCTCACTGAAGATAGCGGGAAGGAAAGTGTGGGCAATGGTGGACAGCAGGTGGATGGTCAACCTTCTCCCGTAAAAACTGGTGGACAAGGTGGGCCTGGTGCGGAGGAAGTGCGCTATGGGCTTGCGGGCACTCAATGGGGGGGAATGTTGGGTAGATGGGGTGGTGGAGGAAGAAGAGGTGGAGGTCGGGAAGGTTTGGAAGCCGCTGTTGTTCCTCTTGGTTGAGTGCGGTGACGTGATTTTGGGTCAGCCGTTCATGTTTGGATTCTGGGCCCAAATGACGTTCAACGCGGAGGAAGGGACGGAGGTGCTGATGGTGGAGGACGCGTCCGGGGTAAGGTTTGAGACAACAATCTCTGACCATGGGAAGGGGAAATGGGTGCCATTGGCGGCGGTTGGCAAAGAGGCAGATTCCAACAGTGGGGACGACCGTGAGGGCCGCCCTGCGGAGGGTTTTCCCTAGTCGACTGTGGGTACCGCGCGGGGCAAGCTCCGGCCTTGTGCGGGCGGTCGACCAGGGAGGAGCAAAAGGCAGAAGGAAGTGCGCGGAGGGTGCAAGCGGCAGAAGTAAGTCCTCTTCCTCAGTATGCACCACCAGAGGGTACTGTGTTTCAAAAACCCTACCATAGTGCCACGCTTGTGAGCAAAGGCAAGAGCGGCGGGTTGATTGTTTCCAGGATTCACAACGACGACAGCAGGCACGTAAGGATGGTTAGGTGCAACGCGGGGCAATACAAGCCTGTGGCACCAAAGGTCCGGCCCCGGAACGAGCCCATGCCGCAGGGGCTGAATGGGCCTCTGAGGCCAATCTCCTGGTCTTGGGATCCCTGGGTGGGTAACGCGGTTGGCGCAGATCACAAACAAGCAAATCAAGGTGCTGAATTTTGGGCCGGCAGGGTGGTTGGGTACGGAGGAGAAGGATTTGTTAGCATTGGTGTTGGTGCTCTGCAAGAAGGCCCTTGCCTTTGGGCCCAACGAGCGTGGATTGCTGAAGGGCAAGGTTGGCAACCCCTATGTAATCCCCACGGTGCCGCACAAGCCCTGGCAAATCAAGCCGATTCCAATCCCTCGGACCGTGCGGGAACCCTTCTTGGAAATGGTCTGGGAGCGTGTGAGGACGGGGTTGTACGAGCAGTTGACATCAAGCTACTCTAGCCCAATTTTTGCGGTTGTTAAACAGGACGGGAAGTTGCTTAGGATTGTTCACAACCTGCAGCGGCTTAACTTTTTCACTATCCGGGATGCGGGATTGCCTCTGCGCGTGGACGAGTTCCTGGAATCAATGGCGGGGCGCGCGTGTCACAGTTTGGTCAATGTAATGGGGGGGTATGATCAGCGCAAGCTCCATCCTGACTCGCGGCCGCTAACCGCGTTTGAGAGAGGTTTGGGAAGGATGCAGCTGACGAGGTTGCCGCGGGGGGGACAAACTCGGTGGCGGTCTATCAAGCCCAGATGACGTGGATCCTGCGGGACGACATACCGGATGGGGTTCTGATCTTCATTGAAGACGCCGGCATCAAAGGACCAAAGACGGATTACGGGGGTGCGGTGCTAGAGGAGGCCCCAAAGATCCGCCGCTTCATCTGGGAGTACGTGCAGACATTAGAGCAGGTCTTGTTTTGAATTGAGGAGGCAGGGCTTACGGTATTGGGGGGTAAGTTGGCAGTTTGTGTTCCGGGATTGGAAGTGCTAGGCCATGTGGTGGCTTTTGACGGCAGGAGAATTGCGGCAAAGAAAAAAAACAAAGTCCTCAAATGGCCAACCCCGTGGACGCCCTTGCATATTCTCCAATTTCTGGGACTGTGCAGCTATTTTTGCATGTTCATCAAACCGTTTGCGGAAGTCGCAAGTCCGCTGCGGGCACTGACCCGGAAAGGCGCGGTGTGACGCTGCCTTTGCAAAGCTCAAGGAGATTGTGGGCCGCAACATTGTCCTCTGAAACCTTGACTACGACGCGGGAGGGATCCGCTTGGCTGTTGACTCTAGCAAGTTTGGCGCGGGTGGTGTCCTGATGCAGGAGGAGGATGGTAAGGATAGGCCGGTTCTCTACGAGTCCGTGACTTTTACAGCAACGGAGAGTTGGTACTTGCAGCCAAAGTTAGAATTATGTGGAGTCACCAAAATTGTGCAGAGGCTTCAGCACCTGCTCTGGGGGGTGCACTTCAAGCTTCTGGTTGATGCAGAGGCCCTGGCAAGGATGATCAATTCTCCAACGCTACCAAATGCTCCTATGACTAGGTGGGTGGCGTTTCTCTAGCTCTTCACTTTTGACGTGGTTCATGTTCCAGGGAAGGCGTTCACGATGCCCAATGCACTGTTGCGTTATCTGCGGGAGGATCCGTTTGAGGGAGCAGAGCCCTTGGACGTGGAGTCTCCGGTTATTTGCGTGGGTATGATGTAAATGGAGGTCACCCTTCCGCTGCAGCAGTCCGGGCGCTACGCAATATTGTGCTCCTTCTTGCAGGATCTCCAGTTTCCCAAGGATGCGTCAGGAACAGAAGTTTGGTGGGCAAAGCGGCGGACGACCAACTTCTACATGCAGGACGGGCAACTGTGGTGACAAGGTACCCCGGTGCCTTTGGTGGTCGCGACATCAAGGAGGGACCAGGAAGTGATTCTGAGGTGTCTCCACGGCAACCTTGGGCACCGGGGCAAGATCAAAACGCGGAGGCGGGTGAAGGCAAGGTTCTGGTGGCCGGGTGTGGTGCGCGCGGTACGGGAATGGGTGAAGTCTTGCAAAGCGTGTCAATGGCGGAGTTCTACATTGCCCAGGGAGGTAGGTCACCCTACGGGGGAGGACGTGTTGTTTGGGCGGGTCTCCCTTGACGTGGTCCACATAAAGGCAGGGAAGTTTGCATACCTGCTGGTTGCGCGGGACAATCTGTCAGGTTGGGTCAAGGCTTGTCCTCTGGTGAAGATGTTGGCGGAGAAGGTTTCTCAGTTCTTGGAGGAGGATTGGTTTGCGCGGTACGGTTCGCTTCGCTTGGTCACTGTTGACGGAGGCGCGGAGTTCCGGGGGCGCTTGATGGCACTGGTCCTGAGTTGCGGAGCTAAGTTTGGGCGGGTCACGGAATAATACCCGGAGGGTGCCGGGATGATTGAACGCGGCCATCAGCCCATTGAGGATGCCCTGGTAAAGATGTGTGGGGAGGACGGTAAATGGTGGCAGGAGGCCCTTCCGGCGGTCCTCTTTGCGGACAGGATCTCGGTCAAATGCTTGACGGGCTACTCGCCTTACGAACTTCTCTACGGACAGTGTCCGGTGCTTCCGGTGGACATTGAGCTCAAAACCTTCTTGGGCATAGACTGGTGGAAGGTGAAGACCTCCGCGGAACTTGTGGAAGCGCGCGCCAAACAGCTTCTCCAACGGGCCTGGCAAAGGCCGCTGAAAGGTTGCGGAAGACAAGGACACCTTTGGTCCGCTATTGGGACAAGCGCTGCTCCCACCGCCTCCAGGATCCGCTGCGGAAGGGTGACTTGGTTTTTTTTTACAACCGGAGTCTGGAATCTCAGTGGGGAAAGCTTTTTTCCAACCAATGGAACGGCCCCTTCCGCGTGGCATCCAAGTTTGAGGGCGGGAGCTACCAGCTTGAGGAATTGGATGGGGTGCCACTCAAACAGAAGGCCGCAGCTTTGCACGTGAAGCGTTTCTTTGCGTGCGGCTCCACCTCCTTCAACAAGAAAGCGGGGGATGGGGCAAAGGCGGGGGACGGCATCAGAAGTTCAGGATCAGTGAACGGGCCGGATCCTTTGTCTGAGGAGGAGCCTGCGCGCAACACTCCACCTTGGAGGAGTGATAGGCTACAAACCGCTGGGGACAGCCGTCAACTTGGGGGGGACGCAAGTAGGGTAAAGGTCTGATTTGGTGAGGGGGTATCCTAGCTGGTTCACAGCCGGAATAACTAGACACCCCAGAATGTCCGTTCTCCTACTTCTTTTTATATTTGATTGGCCTCTTGGATTGGTACTGGTTTTGGTTATAATTGATCACAGGGACGCGGGCGCGGCGCTAGCTGGGTCCATAAAGAGGACAAGCCCCGCGGATTGGGCAATGCGGGACAAGGAGCAGAGGCCTTAAAAAAAAAAAAAAAAAATTCTTTCTGCTTTCCTTGGGGTTTTGTTTTCCTTTTTTTATGGGCTTGGTTCTTTTCCTTGTTTCCTCTTGGCGCGGGAAATGTATGGGACAGGTCTGATTTGGTAAGGGGGTGTCCTAGCCGGTTCACAGCCAGAACAGCTAGACACCCCAGAATGTTTGTTTCCTCAACTTCCTTCTTTGCCTCTCTTGGATGACTGCGCACGTGCTGGTGTAGGATTGTTGTGTTTGTTGCAGGATTGGGTACGGGGAACTGTGTTGCAGTTTGGCTGGGGCGGTCCAGGTACCTTCCGGGGAACTTTGTTGGCTCAGGACGCGGGCGTGGACTTTAATTTGACTCATTCTCACTCAGGACGCGGGCGCGGACCTCTTTCTCACTCACTCTTGCTCTCACTTGCGCGGATTGCTTTCAAGAAGCGGATCTTGTGCGCAAAGGCTCTCACAAGCCCAGAGGCTACTCTTGACGGCGCGGCAAAAGTCTATTTCTTTGCAAAAAGGTGCAGAATAGGATACAGGATGAAAAGGAAGAAAGGGGGTGCGATCCGTCTATGACGGACAAGTCCTCATCACCTCCTCTGCGTCCGCGCGAGCTGCTGCGGCTAGGGTCCGGAAGGCCGCCAAGAGTTCCCGTTGGTCGCTGGTGGTGTGGGCGCGAGGGGCCTCCAGGAACCTCCGAAGGAGTCCGTCCGCATCGTCCACCATTGCATCAAACCTTGCAAGCAGAACAGCTGGGAAAACGGGGATATCCGGAATCTTGGGTGGGCTGGGAGGAGGCGGGACTGGTGAAGAAGGGGCCCCCGGTGGACCATTGCGGGGGCTTGGTCCAGCAGGAGGCAACAATGAGAGAACAACCGGCGACGCGGGTGGCGGAGGGGTGTCCTGCGGGGTTGGGGGCCTCTCTTCCAAGTCCGACAAGTAAGGAGGAGCCAGGGCCGGGGCAGGAGCTGGGGCTGGAGTAGGGACCGGAGGAGGGCCAGCGCGGCGCCAGAGGATTTCATTGATGTGCAGGTCCCTTGCGCCTTGCGTGACCCAAATGCGGTCCGCCCAGAGCCATAAGGCGGACCAATAAGCCGCAAATTTTGGGTAGTCCTCCTTGCGTGGGGGCCCTGCGCGGCGGAATGGGGAGGCGGAGTTGCGGATCGGTCCTGGGGGGGGCGGGCACAAGGCAATCCGGGCGGAGTCCACAAGTCCTCAGAGATTGTTTCATCGTCCAAAACCACAAACGGGTCCAGACAGGCCCTCTTGCGCGGTCGGGGACAGGAACCGGATTGAGGAGGAGGACGTGGCATTCCCTTGCCAAGCAAGCAGCGGCAATGGCCACAACAACAAGAAGTGCAGGGGCGTCAACCAGGAACAATTGAGCATGCAAGCCCGTTCCGGGAGCAGAAGTTGCAGGGGACCATGATGGCAACAGAGTGGAAGGGGAGGAGGGGCTGGGGTGAGCTGGGGTGGTTGGGGGAGAGGTGGGTTGGTAGTGTGATGGAGGCAAGGCAGCAATGGGAGACCTCTGGGGACAGAACTCAACTTGGGGGGGGGGATGTGGTGTTGTATTTATAACCTTGGGTTGAGAGCTGTGTCGCGGGCTGTGCGCTCAGCAGTTGGGTAGGTCGGGCTCAGCATTTGGGTGCGCGCGGTCTCAGCAGTGCCTTCTTAGGGCTCAGCAGCAGCCGCTGCAGGCTCAGCAGTAGGAATTGCGGGTCTCAGCACCAGGTGCGGGTTGGGCCTACTCCGAGGGCGCCGGGCCACGACCCGCCCAGGAAATGCGGACCAAGTGATGGAGCCGGCTCAACCAAGCTTGTGGGTGGCTATTCCGGAAGGCAAGGGTGGGGCGATTGGGGGTTAGGCGCGCGCGGGCGGGCAAACCGGGGGTCTCCGAGTAGGGCGCGGCGGAGGGCCGCCCCATGAGAAGGACAAACCGGGCGTATGTTGATATTGAGGGGCATGGGTTATGGGCCAAGGGATGGATCAAGGGGTAGGGTTGGGTTAGGGTTCTGTGCTTAGGGGTTGTGTTTCATTGTTCTTTTGAGTTTGTGGTTGTACTTAGGTTAGGCTTGAAGGGGGGGGACCCAAATCCTCACCCTCAACTCTGGGTTGGGTTATGATCTACCTATCATCAATCTATCAATCTATTGGAGAAGACCACCAAGGAAAGGAAAGGAAGAGGAAGGATTGGGGGAAGAAGAATACATCTCATTATCTCTCTTTTATCTCACTAAACTTAAGAACTCATTGCATCCAACCTCCTTACAGAGGCCTAGATCAATAACTTCTGGACTTGCGGACAACTTTGGAGCGTAACTCTCCTTTGGTTTCCACAGCATCCTGTAACCCATTCCCCGTCCGTGTTGCCTGCTGGTTTGTCCTTCTCATGATGCTTCCGCCCAACAACCCATTCCAGGTATCTGGGGCATTCCCTTGTGATCCAATCTGCGCATCTTGCAATGCGCAATCCGCTTGATCTGCGCAAGATGTCCGATCCATGCAAGCCGTCCAATCTGCGCAAGCCATCCAATCTGCGCAAGCCTTCTGATCCGCGCAATCCGTCCAATCTGTGCAAGCCTTCCAATCTGCGCAAGCCTTCCAATCCGCCCAAGCCTTCTGATCTGCGCGCAGCCTTTCCCGACTTGCGTTCATGAAAGAGCACCACACCGGGACCTCCCAAGTTCTTGGGAAGGCGGGAAACACCTTTGGGGAGCACAATTTCTTCAATGGCCTTCCAAACATGTGTCAACATCTCCTTCCTCCAGGTGGTTTGGGTATCATCAATGTCCCTGTCTAAATCCTCACTTGTGCCTGTTGCTTTATCTAATGGATCTTGGTGGAACCCCCATTGCTTCCCCCAATGGTGCTTCAAAACACCTTCAAACCAGTTGTGCATTACCCCGAGTGCTACATTGTTGATTGAGTCCCAGTAAGGAAGTCGTAAAAGTTCTGACCATTGGGTCCCATGCTTCTTCAAAAATGCCACTTGATCTTTCAGTTTCCTGAGCTCCTTCCATCGATATGAAAAACTTTGTGATTCCCAAGGGTTCCAGAGTCAACCAATTTTCATTTTTGGCATTTCTTCTTTGGTAAAATGGAACCATGAACAAAAAATTTGTGCGGAGTGAGAGGCATGGCCAGCAATTTTGTGAACAGCAACTACATCACCAATAAGGGCACCAAGATGGATAGATATTGGGCAACCATGGGGGAAACTTGGAGTGTTGAAGGTTTTTCCCCTATCCAAAGCTATCACTTCATCAATGACAGGTGCCAAAAGATGTGAGATGGTGGTTGTGTCAGGTTTGCAAGGGGCAGTTAAAATTGCAGCAAGGTACAGATTCTGGGTTTTGTGTTGCAAGAAAGGTGGTAGATCGAGGCATGTGAGAATCATAACACCCATTGAAGCTTGCTGTCCTGAGAGTTTGTTGCCAAATGGGTTAAACCAATCAACATATAAACTGAATGTGAGTTGTAATTTTTGGTGCATTTTTCTTCTTTTGGAATTTTGTGAAAACATTTTCCAGGACTGTGATTGTTGAATATCGGTAATGATTTGAGGGTCTTGAAAGCTGATTGTATAGCGCCATTTGACTATTTCTTCTTCAATGCCAGGCAAGTTGATAAACCATGTAAGCCAGTTTTCAAATTTTTGGAGACAGTAGGCCATACAAGGCTTAGATGGTTGGATCACAGAGGTGTTTAGGGGATGACGTTGATAGGAAACAGTGAAGTTGAGTGCCAAAGGCAACTTTACTGGGGATTTGAATAGTTCTTGATTGCAAGTTTTGACTGTTGGGGTTCTTCAATATGTGCATAATTCTGGGGTAGATCCACATGAATAGATCAAAAAGCACTGGGAACAGCAGATGTATTGTTCAAGCTGAGGTAGCAGATTGAGTCGCTTTGCAATTGTCCGGACATCCTTGGGAACGTCCTCCTCAATTTTCTTGTAATTGGCATTTTTGAAACCGGCTTCAATTACTTTCAACCTTAATTTGGGAGTGATTCCGCACTGGTATTGGCTAACACCACAAGCCAGGTTCAGCCAAACAATAAAATAGGATATCAAGCCTATGTAAAAAGAATGAGGTCATCAGTTTTGAGTGAGAAGGATATGAGGGAAGAAGGTGACAAACCCATAAATTCCCATGGTGAATTTTTGATTTCCACTTTGTTGTCTTTGGTTTCTTTTGGTGGTTCTGCAGGCCTGCTTGAGACATCAAGAGATAAATCTGTAATCAAGCGGGCCAGTTGATTGGTGGTGGTGTTGGCAGATGAGGGGGCAGACCAATGTTTTTGTTGGGTGGAGGGATGAACCCAAAGTCCACATTGCAAATTGTTTTCCTTGTTGAAGTACTGGTGAGCGGAGCATTTGGGACATGTGCAGAGTTCAAGATCCATAATTATGGTGGTGGAGGAGGTTGGTTGAGTTGGCGATTAATTGAGGGATTGGCCGGTGAGTGATCAGGTGACGATTAGCTAGTCTAGGTGGCGATTTCACACGCTAGCTGACAATAGTCGCAGGAGCTGATGATTGAAGATTCACACGGCGCGCGCAATGCATATGCATATTGTCAGCGCAATAAAAACTCAAAATCGTTGCCTGCTTGCGTGTTGTGTGGTTAGAGCATCCCGCATGCAATGGGCAGATGTGGGTTTGATTCCCACTGACTGCGTTACCTTTTTCCCTGTCATTACAGGCAACGATTAGGGGTGTATGCACCTATGTTACAGTTACATACCGTACGTACAGTAGATGGAAAGACCAGTCAAGTCAGGTGTGTGTCACTTTGAACAAAGTGGATCAAGCCCTTTGGGCTGTCTGGGGTGTCTTGCTTCTGGTCTCCATCATCCCAGTCATCATTGGGCCCTCCTTACTCCTATCAAACCCAACTTGATAAGATGTCCACCACGTTTGGATATATCTATCTTCTTTGACGACTCAATCGATTGAAAAAATAACAAAAATAAAAAATAACAAAAATAAAAATAAAAATAAATGAATTTTTTTGTTTTTTTTTTTTTTTTTTTTTTTTTTTTTTTTTTTTTGGTGACTTGGTTTTTCATGGCTTCTTGGCTTCGACTCTAGCGCTCGTTTCGTCGGTCTGGCCCGATCGCTCGCGTCCCAGGGCATCGAGACGACGCGGCACAGAAACCCCCCTCCCCCCCCCCCCAAAAAAAAAAAAAAAAAAGAGAGAGAGAGAGAGAGAGAGAGAGAGAGAGAGAGAGAGAGAGAGAGACTCCCTGGAGAAGGGTATGATCGTACCTACCAAGGCCCTTTCGAACGCTCATCATCGATCTCGAGCCCGCTCGTGATCCATCGGCCGAGCCTCTTCACGCTCAACTACTCTCGGTATCGAAAGAGATCCGTCCCAGCTCTGATACTCACTCAACAAGGACCTCTTCTTTTTGAAAGGATACCACTCGTCCCACCTCTCTCTCTCTCTCTCTCTCTCCTTTTTTTTAATCGTATCTTTTTCTCCCCTCCGGCATGTTTTTTTTTTTTTCTTTCTTTCATTCTTTTTCTTGATGGGTGGGGGATGGGCGATCCACCGAGGATCCAAGTTACCGGGCCGGATCCAAACAAGAAAAAAGAGATAAGGTCGTCAACGAGGACGACGGCCGGTTTTTTAGGATTTCGAACAGAGTCATGGGTTGGTGATTAGATACAAGCATGGGAAGGATGGTGTGGGTGGATGAGGGGGTGAAGAGGAGTGTCGAATGAGGGAGGGGGGGGGTGAGAGAGAGAGAGAGCACGCTTGAGAAGTCGCCGTCTGGACCGCTGGAGGATGGTCGAAAGTGGGCACGGGGGGGAGGAGAGGGGAGGTGGATGGGCAGACAAGGACGGAAGATCTGGGACGGGGTATGGAGGCCTCAAGCGACGAGCGGGGAAGGGGTCGTGGGTTAGAACCCCAAGGGCCAAGATGGTGTGTCGTAGGAGGACTAGGATCCGAGGCTGGTCATCTGCAAGATACGAGATGATATGATACAGACACCGGAGCGCAGGCCAAGATTGATCGTGTGTACATACGTAAATAACTATGGATTACAACTCGTCAAACCAGGTTCACTTGCAAGTCGATTTACGTATACCGAGCACCAGTACAGAGCCGATCGCACCGTACGAACTATTCTCAAACTTCCACTTCCATCCATCCTGATCCAAAACTGCTCACACACACACACACACACACACACACACAATCCATTCATCAAGAAGATAAAAGTAAAGATGAAAATAAAAGTAAAACCATTCGAGGGTTTTTTGTTTGTTATCGAGATAGAGGATGAGGTTCAAACATCAAATACGAGATGAATCAGTCAGTCGTTCGAAACGTATCGACCCGGGAAACGATCGACTGAAGGACGCTCACGATGAGTGATGGCAGGGAGTAATGCCGGTCGGGAGTTCTTCGAATGGCTTCCAGCGCCGGTGATGATCCGAAACGGGTTTTGGTGAGCGGACGAATGATGGCCTTCGTTGGAATCTGTCAGGAGAACGAAAGGGGTAGAGGGAGAGGTAAGGTCAAGGGATGAAGTTGACCAGACGGCGGGTGTGGATGGGGACGAGGATGAGGATTCGATGGAAAGACCGACGTCTGATGGTCGACCACCAATGGTCCAGATGCTGAGAGGTGACGAGGATCGCTTGATTCTTGGTCAGGCCGTGCAAGTCGATACAGTTATAGTCGTTCCTATCCCGTTGTCGATCGAGGACGACCAAACCGGCCAGTTTGAGTTCCCACTCCTTAATCTGATCCAACACTTGTCGCGCGTCTTCGGATCGTAAGGCAGAGATCGATTTTTGGAAGGCGCGTTTGTTCGGCAGGACGATACTCGCCTGTGGAGTCGACATCGATCTTTGCTTGAGAAGGGCGTGTTTGTTCTGTAACTGGTTCAATTGGTTTGAACAGCTCTTGAGCGAATGATCCCTCTGATTGATAGCGATCGGATGAGGGTCACTCTGAGCTTGAGATGCCTTTAATCCTGACGGTAACGAGTCCCCATCGATGGAATCGATGGCGAGAGGGAGACGTTTTGAGGTTGAGGATGATTGAGTAGGGTCCGAGCTTGAAGGAGAAGGATGGTTGGGATGATGGTTTCGAAAGAATTGATTGAAGTGTAAGGATCCGTATCGATGATTGAGATCATCTAAGAAGAGCCAGAGATCGAACGCATTGCCGGGATCTAGATCGGTGACGATCAATAACCTACGTAACGTTTCATCATCATGAGTAGCCAAGACGGTCTTCAAGAACTCTAGTTGAACGTTCAGTCGATCCTCTCGATCGGGATCTTTTGAGATCTCGATCCGATTCTCGGTTTCCGACCAGTTCAAGAGTTCTTCTAACGTCAAGACTAGGTTACAACTCTTACGATGATAGATGCTATGAATCTTGCCGGTCTCGATTCCGAGTAATTTGGATAGATAGAAGATTTGACTATCACCGGTTACCCAAGCGTTATTGACCTCGATGGGTCGATCGGGTCGCTGGGTGTCTTGGTACCTGTTTTGAGTTCCCCTCTGTAGGACGTCGTTGAGATGAAACTTTTGGAGCGATCGGTTTTGTTTCTTAAGTTTTTTGGCTTGATGATGAGTAGGCTTGAGATCTCTATCGGCATCGGGACGATCGAGAGAGAGTTGTTGATGATGGTCGAACTCGAACTGGGTAGAGAGTAAGGAATCGAGGATGTGGTTGAAGTGATTAGGATCTGATGATACGTTCGAGACGGCTCGTCGGATGATCGATTCTGATAGGGCTGGAAAGATTGAGTCGAATCGATCGATCAAAGTTTGGTTTGGATCAGGTGGTTGGTCGGAAGAGAGTTGAGGTTTGGAGTGCCTGATGAGAGGATCGGATGATGAAGGTTGAAGGGATCGATCGATTTGGTTTGAGGGTGAGATCAAAGTCTGGGATGGGATGAATTTGGAGACGAGGAGATCTCGGGGAGGGGATCTATCGGTTGACGTGGTCGGGGTGATTTGATGGTAGTCGAATTCGAGGATGAGTGAGGAGAGAGTTTGGGTGAGGTTAGATTCGATCTCTTGGAGATGGTCATCGGAATCTGAGATATCAGAAGTCAATGAGATGATTAAGGATGAATCTAAAGGGGGTGAGAACTTTTGCAAGAGTCGATCTAGGATGGACATGATATGATGGGATATGGTGGTGGTGATGGGAAGAGTGATTTTATAAGTAGTGATGGTGAGTGATAGGTTAAGTAGTAGTAGTAAGTAAGTAGTAGTAGTAGTAGTAAGTAAGTAAGTAGTAGTAGTAAGTAAGTAGTAGTAGTAAGTAAGTAAGTAGTAGTTGTGGGGTGAGTGAGTGATATTCAAGTCGTTATGGTGGGGATGATGGTGAATATCCGAGATTGGATGGGGATTAGAGATCGAACTGAGATGGATCTGATGAGGATAACCTGCCAACTCTCATGATGAGACTCCAGGAGGCGGTTGGTGGGATGATGATGGACTAGTTCTTAGTGGCTCAGTTGTTTTGTTGTCTCGACGATGAAGGGGGGGGGGGGGCTACTCAGTCAGTCTCGGATACTTCATGTACTGGATCGCCATCCCATCCTGCCGTTCGATATGAACTTAAAATTGAAATCTGGTCCTAGTCCTCGTTACTCTACTCAATCAACTCACACATCACACCCTTCGAATTAGTCCATCGATCGATCACCTTCGACGAAGCTTTTGATCAACCATCACCACTACCTACTTCCTCATCATCCATCACTTCGTGCTTGGTCCTCCCTCCCTCATCATCAGCTCATCGAGTCACTTGTTTGATGTTGGATGTTGAATGCTGCAGCTCCTACCAAACGCATCCAAAAGGAAATGACTAGAATGTGACCTCCTCCTCCTCCTTTTTAAAAATGGGCTCACTTGACTAATTTTTGGTTTTTGTTTGGTTTTTTCTAGAGTTACACGCGGATTGATGTGATTATAGTAATTTTGATTGCTAAACTCATTCCTTCTGGTGTGGTCTCCCACCCCAGCAAGGTGCAAAAAATCGTTTGATGGTGATTGGAAGAAGGATTGAAATAACATAGTTAGGTTCTTACAAGATCCTTGACTAGCCAGAAATAAAATTCAAAGGGGTGTCATTTCAAATTAAAAGATGGATCAAAACTATCTTGAGATGGTACTTTAACTTTCAAGGGAGATCTCAAGTCTTGAATCAGTAACTAGAGATCAAAGTTAACTTAAAATTGAAGAGTAAAATCGGAATCGGATCGGATTGTAAGGAGTGTTAAGGGTCATGCTTATCAACTGAGGTAAGATAAACTGAGATGAGGGGATGATTTTGATTTTGATGGTAAACAATAACACAAGAGATTGGAGCATGACAAGTTCCTACCCTGGGGGAACCCACCCATTGAGAATTTATTGGGTGCCCAATATAACACTTATAAAAATCAATCGAGGCCTCGAGGGGCTAAATAAAGCCCTACAAACCCCCCAGTGATATCTGTCTGGCTTAGAATTTCTTTCAAAGATTTTAAAGATGAAGATCACATGAATTAATTTACCATTTCAAAATAAAATCAATTTATCAATTTCTTGCAACAAATCCAAATCTGAGCTCAGAATTTTTGTTTTTTTAAGAAAAAAAAAAAAAAAAAAAAAAAAAAACTGATTATGAGAAAGATAAGAATGAGAATAATAATAAGAATTCTTCATCCTTACATCAAATAGAATATTTCCAGTGGGGTTTAAATACCTTTTGAACAAACTTCTTCTTTTTTTTTTTTTTTTTTTAAAAAAAAAAAGAACATTGAAAAAGGCTACATATACCTATTTTATTCTGGGGATTTGAGTGTTTTCATTCTTTCAACAAAAGCACAATCGATTAAAAAAAATTAACTTCTATAAAAAGATTTAAAAGCCTCAGATGCCTCACCCCATGTTGAGGTACTCAGGTTAGTATTCATTTATTGATGTTGTTGTATACCTCTCTTCCATCCAGTTTACTCCTCTTTTTTTTTTTTTTTTTTTTTTTTGGTTGGCTCTTTTTTCAGCTGCTCTTTTGTTTTTTTTTTCACTCAACTGTTTTTTTTTTTTTTTTTTTCAGTCTGCCTTTTTTTTTCAGTCTGCTTTGTTTCTCCAGTCCACTTTTTTCTCCAGTCCACTTTATTCTTTTTCTCTTTTTTTTTTTTTTTTAAAAAAATAAAAATCCACACACAAACTGATTTGAGTGAATAGACTGTAAGGCTTCATACTTTTCAACAACATCTTTGAATGTATATAAGGTTGGTGTGATGTATATACATATGTGAAACTTGTGTTTATTTCTTTGTGATACTTTTTAACTACCTCTTTGTATGTGTATATGAGGTTTCTTTTGTACTATCACACATATAAAGGGCCAATGCATGTATCTATGTAGGTGTGTATCAGGTTTGAGTGATTTATGTACACCATGGGTTCAAGTTGATGACAAGTAACCTGTGCATGCAACATTGGTTTGATGCCACACTGTTAGTGGGCAGGTGGCATCAAAATGACTTTGGCATTCAAAACTTCAAGGCTGGTTGAGACCCCAATGACGTTTTGATGCGGGTTCCACCCTCACTGCTGCTGAGGCCACATCAATTTGCTGTCAGAGTTGGAATCAACAGCAGTTTGACTTGATGGTCAGATGGTCACCAATGGGTTGAATCATTGTCTTCTTCAACAATGATTCAACCTTTATTTTTATTTTTTGGTTTTTCATTGTTGGCACCCTTAATTTATTAAAATATAGAATTTTGTAATTGTTTGTAACTTTTTTTTCATTGCTAATGATGTATTCTGAAATAAATACTAATACATTATTCTTCATGATTTGATAACAACAAAGATAAGGGCTTATCTTATCAAAGAGATAGAACAGAGTTTTTTTTTTTTAAAAAAAAAAAAAAAAATTAAAAAAAAGAAACTCATCAAAATTTGAGGATTTCCACTTCAGTTGGCATGACCAATAACTTGCATGTGAGATCTTCAGTCATGGTTTTACCATAAAACAAAGCTTCATCTTTTTTCAAGATTGCTTTGGCCCAGCTGTATTGATATTTTCAAGAATAAATTTAAGAAATTAAAATTTTTTAGACCAAGCTTGATCCACAACATGAAGAAAATAAAAAAAGGCCTACGCTGTGATGAGATTCAATGGCTTTTGCTGTATCTCTTTCAAGTCTCAATCTATTGCCTTCCAGTGCACCATATCTCCACGTATTGGGCTGGCCATATGAATGGCAATTTGGAGTCATAAGAACGCAAATCGGACCTTTGCTTGGAGAGGAGCCTTTCAAATGAAGCCATTTGCCAAGTCATGTTTATTTTCTGGGTCCAAACGCTTGATAGATCTGTAATCTGGTCATGATTAAATTCCAATTAGAATGACAAAACAAATAAAAAATTCAATAAAACTTACCTTCACCAAAAGATCTAATAACTTGGGGATCAGACCATCCCTTACATGGATACTTGTATCTGAAATGTTGTAGATGAGCTCCAGATGTTGAAAGAACAGATTAGCCAGATACATCAGAAAGGGGAGTGTCAAAGTCTGTCTTTGACTCAAAATGTTTCTTGAACTGCATTTTTCATACTTCACCAGTTTGCCAACAAAAGCCATAACGTCTTTTTGGTCCGTTGGATCGTTTGTTTTGTAACCTGGGGGCAGGTATTTTTTCTTGACTGTGTCTGACTGATTTTCAACAAAATCCTAATTTATTGAATTCAATTAGTCTACATTGAAAATTAAACACAGAGAAAGAAGACTTAAAATAGTCAAGAGTAGTCATGAACCTTTGAGTGGCTCACCCAAGGCATTATTGGTCTCCCCATATGCTTCTATGTTGAATTGGAGGATCTTTGTTTGAATCTACTCCCGTACCAATGACTGTTTACAGATGTATCAGTCTACTAGTGGACAGTGGGGAAGAGAAATCATAATTACTTACTCATATAAAATCACTATATTGATAGCACTTGATTTTGTTTAATTTTCTTAATCACATATTGGAGTTGTTGGCCACATTTGATTGTTCAGGGATGGAAGAGCTGGTCTGGAGGCCTTGATTTTTGAGGCTCAAGTTCATATGAATGAGGAACATCATGAGTTGATGGTCACTCATCTGGATATTCAAGTTAGGACAAGAGAAAAGGGATTGATGTCAACATCACATCATGGTTGTGGCTGGGAGAGGGTCAGGGATCAAAGCAAGTGGGATCTAATCAAAGGATGGGGGGAGGATGAATGCAAAAAATAGTAAAATGGACAAAGGATGAGGGTGGATTGAGAAAATGCAAGAGGGAAAAAAGGAAAAAGTCCCAAAGGGGCAAGACCATAGATTGTTGAGGTCTGGGAGTGGGTTTGATCACTAAGGAGGGAGGGCAGAGGATAGATGAAAATTGACACTAGACCTTGGGGGGACTTACTTCTTGGCAGTGGTCCACCAGGGATTTTAGATTGTTGGGAAGAGGGAACATTTAATTTATTTTGTGTTGAAACGAATCAGTTGTGATGTCCTCCAATGTGCTGGGTGAGTGATGGTTGTCTTGATCATTTGACCCTGGGCTTGTGTGATGTGATTGAATGGGTAAACTTGCTTTGGTGGGGGAGTCAATGTTTTCATTGTCAACTTCATCAATCTGCCTTTGCTTGGCAGGGGTCAGTTGGGATGATGGATGGTTAGTACTTGGTCCAAGCAGGTTTGGTTTTGGAAGGGATTATGGAATGAATTTGGAATGGTGAGAGTGCATTGGGGTGGTATTAGAAGGAAATGGTGATAGAGTTGGAAATCTAATCTGAGAGTAGGAAGAAGAGATTTGGAATGGTGAAAATCTTGTCTAAGATGAGAAGTGAAAAGAGAGGAGACCAGGGGATTTCATTAATCAAAGGTCAAGAGCTCATCAATGGTCTGGGCTAATGATCAGAGGTTAGTGACATCATTGGTTTTGACTTGCTGGGCTGGACAATTGTTGCGTCTTTTGGTCCATGAATTGGTATAGGATCTTGGGTGCTCCAATTGGTATGACTTACTTGTTGGCTTGTTTGCACAAAAACAGATCAACATAGAGGGGAAAATGGAGGAAGGTTAGTTTTGATCATCACTCTTTAGGATAAACAAACTGATTCTAGACCTTGGTTTTCATTTAAAAAAAGGGACATGAAGGCTCTGTGGCCATTCCCACCTCAAATGGGTTTAAATAACCCTGTCAAATATTTCAAGGAAGGCCTATGGATTGAGAAAATCAAGGGAAACATCTTAAAATCCCAATTCATTGAGGAAAACTTAGAAATCTGGCAAAACGGACTCACCAAGATCCTACATACATTGAATCATCCTCCAACTTGGACAATCTTGAGGTTTACAATGAGTTGTGGATCAATTTCAATGGAGTCCAACCTGATTTGCCTGTCAAGATTGATCCAACAATTGGGGGCTTTGAATTTAGAACTTGGGAAATGGGATCAAATCTGAATGAAGATGATGAATCAATAGTCAATGATGATGGATAGAAGAATTACATTAATGCCGAGTTGGATCAAAGACTTATGGATCCTTCAATGGTAGGAGATTTGGATGTTGATGTTGAAAAGGTTGAGCAATCACCCCAGGAGGAAGATGGTTTTTGGTTTCCTTTTAAGAATAAGGAGGTGCATCAGTTTTTTTAGAAAGAATGATCATATAACAATGAGAGAAGGAATGAAAGAGACAGAGGAAACTTAACTTTGATCCAATCGCTTGGTTGTAGGAGTTGATTGGTTCAATACTTGTGGGATATACTCACCACATTGTCTTGCACTCTCTCTATGGGAAGATTCAGGGGATCCTAAAACTATGCGGGGTCCATTTGGCCAGGTGGAATGCCATTCACCGGGTGCGCACAGGCATTTGCAAATTCTTGGACTTCCCCATTGAATCCAAAACATCAGTCTTAGGAATTCCATGCTTCTCACTCAAGATGATGGGTATCACATCCTGTGTAGATATTTTTTGATTTGTTTTCTATTTTATAATAAATTAAAATTCAATCATTTATAATTTTTATAATTTTAGAATTAATTTTATTAATTTATTATTTTTTTTTGACCATTTCAGGAGCTTTCAAATCCATATGTGGCCCCTTTTTTGGACTTTTATCCAGAAGAAACCCTTGGATTGGATCATTTCAAACTATCTCAATCCAAGAAATGGTGGGAACTTCTGTCACCCAACCTAAGAAACCAAATGTTTATTCAAAACTCCAATCATTTTTATACATTTGAAACTGCACAATTGATTTCCCAAGAAATCATGGTTCCTGTTTTTATTTACTCTTTCAAATCAAAATTATACACCAAATGTGCCCCACTGGAATTTTCCATGCTCAATTCAACCAAAGTGAAGATCACCATTCCTGCTTGAGCAAATCTCATGGATTCAAATTTAATGGACATTTTTAGTGATCAATTTCTCAAGGATTACTCCAAATTAGAACAAGATGGAGTCTTCTTATCAGAAATCTGTGACAACAAATTGTATGGTTAGTTATTTTTTGAAAATCAAATGATCATGAGGATTAAATTCTGAACATTTCAAAAATTGAATTTTGCCATTTTATTACATAGAAATTGATGAAGAATCTGAAAATTTGATCAGTCTCCCTAACCAATGGCGTTTTAAGGCACAGGGAAAGATTATTAGACATTTACCAACAAAACTATATTCAGATGATACTTGAGGAACTATATCAAAGCAATTCAACAAACACCAATCATTCTACTTGAAAATCTCTGGCCTTCCTCCTCATTTATCCAAACAAGAATATAATTCCTATTTTTTGTCAACATCCAACACAGCTTGAGTACTTGAAATTGCAGATCAAATAGTTGAGGAGATTAAGTTAGTCCCAAAAAGAATCATCCATTGAAATGATATTGAAATTTTTGTTTTTAAAACAGTCAAATAGCCACCCAAGGATTTTCTGCTTTTGATATTACCATTTCTGAACTAGTTTTGGTGATAACCACAGTCTTACGTTTCTTGGCAGATTCCCCAATGCATGCAGAAGTCACTAACACGCCAGTTCCTGGGATATCCCTCAACCCATGTCAAATTTGCAAATTATCTGTCCCCAAGAGGAAAAATAAGCAAACAATTGCTTATCTTCAAAACTTTCTTCAAATTGATAGGAATGGCTTTGGGGTGAATTATTTAGTTCTTTGAATCAAATTAATGATCATTGAGAATATTTTTTGTATTTTTCTAGGCTCCTAATCCCACCAGAATTTGGACTGAAACCATTGAAAAAACCCATCATCTCTATGAGCTTTCCAAAATAAACCAAAAATCTTTTCAAATAATGTCTTCCTCCTATGGTCTTGTGGATTCAATTAACAAGAAATTCATTGAAAAAAAAAAGAGAGAACTATTAATCCTTCCAAAAATCCAAGAACTAGAACAAAAAGACTACTCCAAACTATTCAATCCATTTTTGAAGCTTGAAGGTTTTTTCCTCATTAAATTAATGAAATTTTTATGATAATCAGACATTGATATTTTTTATTTATTTTTTTCCCCAAAATTTCACAGGATTTGATGGCTTCCTGGACACTCCAGTTGAAATTCTCCATGTGGTTCTTCTTGGTATTGTAAAATAATTGGTTTGAGATTTTATTCAATCTTTGAAGAAATCTGAATTACCATTACTCAGTGGATACATCCAGTCTTTCAACACCAATTCACTCAACATCCCCTCCCTTCAGCCAAACTATTTAATCAAAAATTCAATGAGACTGGTTGGAAAAGATTTCAAAATATTACTTCAAGCTGCACCCTTCACCTTTTTCCACTTTATGAAACCTGAACAAAGAATTCTGTAGACCTCCCTTTGTCAACTTTGCACCTTCATATTTCAGACTCACATCAAAGAAATGAATGAATACCAAACTCAACTGAAGGGAAAAATAAAACACTTTCTATATCATTTGATCAAGATGTCTGGCCAATGGATCAACAAACCCAAGATTCACATGCTTCTTCACCTCCCAGACTCAATTTTACCTTTTGGTCCAGCTAGTCTGTTTTCAACTGAAAAATTTGAAAGTCACAATGGAATTTTATGTCAAGCTTCAATTCATTCAAAAAAGATCAGTCCAGGAAGTGATTTGGCCATCAGCTTCAGTAATTATCAGTCTCTATGTTTCCTTCTCTCTGCTGGTGTGATATACAATCAATAGAATCAAAAAACTTTTCAAAGCAGTTCAACAATTACCAGCATATTTGAAGATAATCCAGTTATTCAACATTCCATGGGTTATAATAGCCAGATTTATCATCCCCTCAAACAATATCACTTTGCTAAAAGAAAATTTGTTTTCAATGAAGAAAGAGTGCAAGTTCCTCAGATAGTAAGAGAGAAATTCCCTTCAGATTTTTAACAAATTACCCAAATTCAATTAAACAAGCATGATATCATTCAGAAGAATTTCCACATCTTGGCAAGTTTTGGGTTTACTAAAAACAAATAAAATCAAGACATTAAGCTTTTTTTTTTTTCTTTTTGCATCAGATTGAATCTCCCAACTCAGTGGATTTTATTGGCAAGATCACTTCATTATGGCAGAATAATGGAATTAGAACCACCAGATATTTTGTCCAAGTTGACAGGCTTGCAATCATGGGAATCAATCCATTCTAAAACATGAGGGAATTTGTTGAAAAAAAATTTGAATGCACAGTAAATTGTAAGGTTAGCAATTCCCTCTTTTTTTTTTGTTTCCAAATAAAATTATAATTTTTTAACAAAACTTGATTCGAATTTAATACAGGCCATCAAAGACTGCTTGAATATGCAGCACAATTGCCATGATGGGGGTTTCCAGCTTCAAAAAACCCAAATTTCCCAAGTTGAGTGTTGAGATACCTCTCAGAGAAAACTTGGAATTTATCCATTCAAGCTAAAATCATTGGATTCTTAACTCAGGCGCATTGCATGCAGCTGAGGATCATAGGTCAGTAGCCAGGTTGATCACTCCACCCATTGAACCTGGCCAATGGGTTGAGCGCATGACCTCAGCAATGGCCAGGTGGGGTGAGCCAAGACAGGGAATTCCCATGACTCTTGAGGCCAGCACTTCAAAATTAATGCTTTGAATTTTTTGTAATTCCAAAATGACATCCCTTACAATTAGAATCACTAGAAAAAATTAACAAAGTAATATTAAAATCAACTGGAGTTAAAAATTAAAGAAAATGAGATTTTTTAAAATAAAAAGGTTTCAAAACAATACACTTTCTCAATGAATGATTTTTTTTTTTTAAGAAAATATGTTTTGAAATTGTCAATTGTTGAATTTCAAGGTTCTCAGTTCTGAATTTTTGTCTGTATTAATCTTTTTAAAAAACCATCAACTGGGGACTGTGTTGGTTATTGAAGGTTGGTGATAGGGGAAGGATGAAAGGTTTGATGGAGAAGTGGAAAGAGGCAACCTGACAGTAGTTGCGCGGGAGTTGATTATCCGCGCAACACGTGTGGCCAATGTAGTCTCCACAAGGCAACAGCATGTTTCCAACTACCAGTTTTTGTCTTGGGGGTTTTCCAGTGCTGCAGGATTGGAGTTGCCTCAATCAGGAAAGCCCGCCCTGCTGATGATTCAACCATGGGGTTAAGGTGATGTTGCCACATTGCTGACCTTGGGTCACCAACCAAACAACTGGAGATTTGATGCCCGGGTCAATCAACAGTCAACCAATGGTCAATTAACCATTGACCAACCCGGGCCTCCATTTGACAGTTGGTCAACGCAGGCAATGTTGAAGGGGCCCCTGGCGTTGGGTCCACAGCACCCAATGGTCCAAAGTGAACCCATGGTGTACATATTTAACCTTTGTGGTTTATTTCTTTTTGATCATTTTCAACTAATTCCTTGTATGTTTGTAGGTTTGAGTGATGTATGTACATATGTAAGGTTTTTGTTTGTTTGTGATTATTTTTTTTTTACAATTTTCAACTACCTCTTTTTATGTACTTAGGTTTGATTGATGCATTTAGATATGTAAGTTTTGTGTTTATTTCTTTCTAATAGTTTCCAACTACCTCTTTGTATGTATATATATTAGTTTAATTTTGTGCTATCACACAAATAATGGGCCAATGCATGTAAAAGGGTCAACAAATATAAAAAGGACTCAAGGACTGTAACCAAGGGAATTTTTGACACATGTAATGAACAACAACTCCTCAATTTTTTCAAGCTTTTTTTTGAAAATTGAAAATTTAAACAACCTATTAAGGATAAAACATGTAACAAGTACAACACATGTAACAAGGACAACACATGTAACAAGGACAACACATGCAACAAGGACAAGGCATGTAACAAGGACAAAACATGTAACAAGGACAACACATGTAACAAGGACAACACATGTAACAAGGACAACACATGTAAAAAGGACAACACATGTAACAAGGACAACAAATGTAACAAGGACAACACATGCAACAAGGACAACACATGTAACAAGGACAACACATGTAACAAGGACAACACATGTAACAAGGAAAACAAATGTAAAAAGGACAACACATGTAACAAGGACAACACATGCAACAAGGACAACACATGTAACAAGGACAGCACATGTAACAAGGACAACACATGTAACAAGGACAACACATGTAACAAGGACTGTAACAGAGGGCATGGGCCTGTTTGTTTTCAACAGGAGAAAAAATAGCTGAAAAAAGGCTGGAAGGTATGGTATGCCCTGTCTGTTTTCTGATTATGTGGAAAGTATGGTATGTTCTTTTTTCTTTCTGGTTATGAAAGTAAAGGTTTTCTGATGCATCTGAATTACACACAGGTAATTATACTTCTGAATTGACCCATTGAGATGTCACAATTGGTCCCTCATATGGCTCCTTGAGGAGGAGTAGTGAACTGAGAAAATTGTATGATCCTCTGCAATTTGTTTTTTTTCTTCCTTAGGGTGAATTAGGATGGTTTCTGGAATTGAAATAACAACCAGGAAAGAATAGGTTCACTTCCATGAGTTATCATTCAAATTTTCCATTATTCTTTCATCCTGATTATTAAATTTTTCACTGGGTTGGTTGTCTATTCCAAAAATATCTTTTTGACAAATACATAAAAATTGAGAGATAAAGATCATCCTATATTTTGCATCATGAAAATAATCTAAGGTTTAAGATCAAAGCATTCTAAAAAAAAAAAAAACAATGTAAAGATCCATATTTTTAAAATTTTGGCACAATTGTTGAAGCAGCTTTTCCTGATCTTCCAAGACTTGATCAATCAGTGGAGGAAACAAAGAACAACAGGAAATGTAACCTGGAGAAAGAAAAAAACTCTTTTCTAAATCAATCAGATGTGCAACACATCTCTCTTCTGAATCACAGAAAGAAGAATATATTTGATCTGATAATGAATGCATGTAGTTGAAAGGCTACTTCAATACCTCATGGATTCCAAACTAACTTTTGGAGGAAAGTTTATGTTACTTGGGGGTACTTAGGTATAAGATTCCTTGTGTTTCAAAAAGTTACATTTCCCCACATTGTTGGTCAAGTTTGGTTGATTTTTCTTTCTGGAGAGATTTCAAATTTTTGAACCTGATAACCAGAGTTGTTCAGCCAATTTTGAAGATGTTCTGAATAATATAGAGGGTTTGAAAAAATTTTTGCTTCCCAAACATCTGTTAATTCATGGCCATAATGAAGATTAACCTTTGGATGGATTAATCAAGGGTTTTTTTCTAAACTTTCACCACTGCTAATTTGAAAATGGTTATCAAATGGAAAATGTTTTTTCCAAACTATGAAGGAATATTACAGTAAGCACTTTGTGTAAGATTGATAACCTGAGAAAAAATTCTGACTGTATTTCAAAATAAGACCAATGGTCTGATAGGATCACAAGAGTTATTTTGAGGTTTGAAGAAAACAAAAGAGCAAATCAAGAGAACCTTACCCCGGAATCCCTTTGACTTAAGAGTACAGACTAAGGAGTGACAAGTAAAAATGAAAGGAGCAGTGGAGACAAGAGTAGAGGCTGTGATAGTAGAATAGAGAATGATTAGAATAAGGAAATAGTTGCAATGGTAGGTGGGAGCCTCAAATCTGATCAAATTTGGGCTTTTAGTGAATCTTGTGATCTTGAAACTAGAACAGGGAGGTGATCAAGTCAAGTTGATGATTGAGCGTGGGAGAAGTCAAGGAGGAAAAGCGGGAGAAGATCCAGCGATTTGAGGAAGCTGATTTATCGATAGGGAGATGACAAAATGATGGTGATAGGCAATACGAGAGGAAGGGAGTGTCAAGTGAGGGATGTTGGAAAGTTGGAGAGGAATGAGGGAAGAGGAATGGAAGAATGGATAGGAGGAAGGATGGTAGGAGCAACAGCGTGGATTGGAATAGGTGAGCAGGGAGAGTGATTGAGAATGAAGAGGGAATACGGAAGCAATGGGGATGAGGATGAGGATGGAGATGAGGATGAGGAGATGGTGAGGATGAGGAGGAGATCAGGATGAGGGAAGGATGAGGATTAACCGGAGGAGTGTGGATCAGGCAAGAGGCAAGTCGTGAAAATGGCAAGGCTTCATATTTAAAGATTTTGCACCGGTGGCGCAGCCGGGCTGAGAGAAGGGTGGAGCATGACAAACCGCCTTGATCAGATGTGAGGTGACATGGTGAAGGAAGTAATATTGGCGACGGAGGAACAAAGGGAGCCCTTTGTTAGTGAATTGGCTAGCATTTGATTGGAGGGGATGAGATGAGTGATGAGGGAGTGGCTGTTGCCTTGCTCTTGCAACCATTTGATCTGAGTGTCAACGTGTTTGAGATATCCGTGGTGAGATTCTTTGTCTACTAGGTCATTCAAGGCTTTGTTGTCTACAAAAGAGCAGTGGGTGAATTTCAAATTTGGATTTATTTTGGTGATTAATTGTGACAGCCACAACTTCTCTTGCGTGGCCAGGACAAGAGCTTTGAGTTCCACTTCTGTGGATGAAAGGGAAATGGTTGGTTGGATTTTACTGTGCCATGAGACAGGACAGCTGTAAAGGAGAATTAGATAGCCAGTATGACTTCTACTAGATTTGGGATTGTTTCTGCCGTCTGAATCGCTGAAGGCTTCAATGTCATATTCAAATGAGGAGTTCTGAAGGCGGAGAGGTAAAAATTTTTGAAGTGCTTAGGTACCGCCAAGCATGTTTGGATTCAGTCAAATGAGGCATTCTGGGTTTTTTATTGAACCAAGAGAGGTTTGAGACAGCGTAGGCTAGATTGGGTTGTGTTTGGCTGGGGATAAAGTTTAAATAACCGGTGGACAATTGATAATTGATGTTAAGCTTGAGAAAGTCTTGATGTTCTTCATTGGTGGCAGAGAGAAGTTTGATGTTGGGAGTGAAGGGTGTGCTGATTGGCTTGCAATTGATCAGGCCTAGCTCACTGAGTGCAGTGTCAATGTGATTAGACTGCAGAAGCCCGAGTCCATCTTTGGTATTCACAAGTTGATTTCCTAGTATCTTACTTAGAGGACCATCTTGGGAGATCTTGAACTGAGCTTTTAGGAAATTTCTGAATTCAACGGAGTTACAGACTATCAATAGATCATTGACGTATACAAACACGTGAACATTGGTAGCTGTATTGATTTAAAGACAAGGGTCGGCAATTGATGTTATGAAATTTTCCTTGAGGAGCCAGCTTTTGAGAGTGTCGTACCAGCTTTTAGGTGCTTGCTTCAGACCATAAAGAGCTTTGTTGAGCTTGAAGTAAGGGAACAGAGTATTGTATCCTAAGGGGGCTTTGATGAAGAGTTCCTTGTCCAGTGGCGCGTGAAGGAAGGCAGACTTGATGTCCATCTGCCAGAGAGTGAGCTTGTGATGTAGAGCATATACTAATAGGACTCAAAGCGTGGTGATGGAGCCCGTTGGAGTGTAGGTTTGACCATAGTCAAAGAATTCCACTTGTTTGAATCCCTGAATGCAGAGTCGAGATTTGAATGAGACTCCGGTTTCGTCAGGATTATCTTTAATTTGGTAGACCCACACCGTCAACAGGGCCATTTTACCATTGGGGAGAGAGTGACAGCCCTCCCAGACTTTCATGAGATCAATTCCGTTAAGTTTGGACTCCATCAAGGCTATCCATCTTTCTTTATTGTCACAGTGGGTGGATTCATAGTAGCTTTTGGGAACGGTCCTTGCTAGGAAGCTGTAACGTTGAGGTTTCTGTAGGGTGGAGCAATCCCAAAGGTTAAGAGATGATTCAACTTTGAGTTGAGTGGCCATGTTGGAGTCTTCATCATCAGAGCCAGAGTTGGTAGCATTAGATCGGATATCATTGGGCTGAGAGAGGTTAGGAGGGTTTGTAGGAAGAGATTCAGGAGTGTGGAATTTCAGATTTGGAGAAATGGGATTTTGATCATCAAGAGGATTATTGGAGGGTAAGACGGTGGGGGGATTGGAGTTGAGAGTATCAATGAGTAAAAAATCATCAGTTAGAAGGGGATCAAAGCAGTTATTGGAGATTTAGGAATCATTGGAGAGAGTAAAGGAAAGAGGGGAGTTTTCAAAAATTTTGACATGTTTTGAACAAACAATGTTTTTGGAATTGGGACAGTAGATTTGATAGGAACTTAGGTCAAAATCAAACCCAACCAAAACACCCTCCATTCCTTTCTCGTCAAACTTTCCAGGGGACAATGCTTGATTGAGAACAATGGTCTGAGAGCCATGGATTCTAATGAGATGTGTCTTAGGAGGGTGGCCGGTCCATAATTGATGAGCAGATGTTTTGGATTTGGAGGATGGAAGGAAGTTGAGAATGGAGCAAACGCTGATGAGAATTTCATCCCACAGAAACTTTGGTATGTTCATATTGATCATTGTGGTTCTTGCGGCTTCTAAGAGAGTGCAATTTCCCCTTTCAGCAATGGGATTGTGCTGAGGGGTGTACGGTTACGACGTTGAGTGCTTGATTCCATTTTTGGCAAAGAAGGTACTGAGGCAATGGTTGACAAACTCTTTGCCATTATTGGAGTGGAATTCCTTTAGCATTCTTCCTTTCTGATTTGTGTGGAGCTTGATAAATTTGATCACTTTTTATTTCACATCCAACTTCAATCAAATAGGCACGCATGTTTTGAATTTGGACTAGTCATTGGTGAGGAGCAGAAAGTATCTGCACCCAGTTAAGGAAGGAGGATTGATGGGACCGCACACATTGGCGTGAATGAGATCAAAGGAGTTTGTGCTTGAGGGAAGATGTTTGAGAAAAGGTTTTTGATGTATTTTGGCCTTTGCACAAGAGACACACTCAATTTGATCCCATTTCAGGTTGGGGAAATCCTTGGATAAACAAAGGGTTTTTTCTTCATGGGGATGAAAAAACCGTTTGTGAATTGTAGAAAGGGATAAAAACGTATAGGAGATGGAGCTAGGGTGGTTCAGTTTGTTTTCAATAAAAAAGAGATTGTCCTCTATGTCTCCAGAAAGTATTTGCTGATGTTTTTAGACAGCAGCAAATTGGTTTGGGGACAGGAGAGTCAATGAACAGCCCGTTTGAATGAGCTGACCAAGGGCAACAAGGTTGACGGCTAGATTAGGAACAAAGAGAGAGTTCTGGAGATTGAGTGTTGCTAGTTGAGTGGTCAGACTTGCAACACCAACTCCCAAGGAGGAGATGGGGGCGTTGGGATTGCCAGTTTGTACCTTGGTGTTGTCAGGAAGGGGACTTGAGAAGAAGTTCACATTGTTGAACATACAATTTGACGCTCCGGAGTCAAGCAGTATTTGTTCACGGTTGAGAGCTGGCAACGTTACCATGGCAAAGTTGTAGGATAGATGTGCAGAGGGAGTTTTTAGAGATGGAGATGCCGGGGAGTTGGTTGTTGCTCCAGAGTTCTGAGAGCCGCCTGAATTTGGTTGCAAGTGTGGGTACAGCCACCAGCATTTGCTGCAATCTTGGTTGGCTTGAGGGTTATGCCATGTTGCTCAACACTTGATGACCTTGGTCCTAGTTACCAGCGCAGAGGCGTGCAATCCAGCTACCACTTCATTTTTGACCTGATTGAGGTGTTGGAGGACCAAGTCAGCATTGATTTTGGCGTCACCCAGCAAATGCATAATGGTTGTTTTGAGGTGTTCCAGCTGAGGAGGGAATTTATAGAGCAGAAGGTAAGCTATGATGTTGTCGTCCATTTGGATCCCAATTTTGGAGATTTGGAGAAGGGAGGCTCTGGCGTCAGTGATAAATTTCTCTACTTGTTTGGGGTCAAATTGGAGATTGAGGAAGTTAAAGAAGACCTTGGATTGGTTGGCCATTTGGGACAAGGTGTAGTATTCATTTATGGACTTCCACTGTTTAATTCCATTTGAGAGGTGATGATCTTTCACACAGTTGATGTAGGTACAATTATCCAGCTTGGCAAGAATGTATCCAACAATTTCAAGATTGACTTTGGGGGGACATTTGTTGGGTTCCAATGAGTTCAACCAGTGCGAGATACCCTTGAGAG
This sequence comes from Puccinia polysora, assembly GCA_025617555.3. Lineage (NCBI taxonomy): Eukaryota > Fungi > Basidiomycota > Pucciniomycetes > Pucciniales > Pucciniaceae > Puccinia > Puccinia polysora. The sequence continues at coordinate 8,074,793 of CM062629.1, forward strand.
AAAGGATTGTTTGGATCTTGGACCTTCATAATGAGAAGTTGGAATTGGATAGACTGGGGATGGAGTCTGTCAAGGTCTTGAGCAAGGATTGTAAGGTGTCCATTGGTCCTTGGATTGGTCAGTGAGCAAGTCAATTAATTTTTTGGCTTTTAACCATGATAACCTGAGACAAAATTCTGACTGTATTTCAAAATAAGACCAATGGTCTGATAGGATCACAAGAGTCATTTTGAGGTTTGAAGAAAACAAAAGAGCAAATCAAGAGAACCTTACCCCTGAATCCCTTTGACTTAAGACTACGTACTAAGGAGTGACAAGTAAAAATGAAAGGAGCAGCAGAGACAAGATTAGAGGCTGTGATAGTAGAATAGATAATGATTAGAATAAGGAAATAGTCGCGATGGTAGGTGTGAGCCTCACATCTGATCAACTTTGGGCTTTTAGTGAATCTTGTGATCTTGACACTAGAACAGGGAGGTGATCAAGTCAAGTTGATGATTGAGCATGGGAGAAGTAAAGGAGGAAAAGTGGGAGAAGATCCAGCGATTCGAGGAAGCTGATTTATCAATAGGGAGATGACAAAATGATGGTGATAGGCAATACGAGAGGAAGGGAGTGTTGAGTGAGGGATGTTGGAAAGTTGGAGAGGAATGAGGGAAGAGGAATGGAAGAATGGATAGGAGGAAGGATGGTAGGAGCAACAGCGTGGATTGGAATAGGTGAGCAGGGAGAGTGATTTAGATTGAAGAGGGAATACAGAAGCAATGGGGATGAGGATGAGGATGGAGATGAGGATGAGGAGATGGTGAGGATGAGGAGGAGATCAGGATGAGGGAAGGATGAGGATGAACCAGAGGAGTGTGGATCAGGCAAGAGGCAAGTGGTGAAAATGGCAAGGCTTCATATTTGGAGATTTTGCACCGGTGGCGTGGCCGGGCTGAGAGAAGGGCTGAGAGAAGGGTGGAGCATGACAAATATGATACTCAAAATATATACCAAGAATGGTTTCTCAACACATTATTTCTTCCCATCTCTACCACTCATAGCTGGAATCTGAATTGGGCTATGAAATATAAATTTCTTTGTTTTTTTCAGATTGGGAAGAAATTTTATAGTTTCAAAGATTGAAATGGGTGATTGAATAGGAAGACTGTTTTCCATTCCCCAAATTCCCTTGGTTCCTGAAACTGATGAAAATGGCCTCCCTTTCAAGATGATAAAAAATATTCTAAAGTTAAGTTTTCTTCTCATTGAGAATAAACAAACATCAAGATCAGAAATTCTCAAATCTTGGTCTTTATATGCAAGATTTGGTTTACAGCCAATATGGTCAAATATACGTAGAAATGTGAAGAATCAAATACAGCCACTCAAAAAGGGTTTTGGTCACACATAGAAATGACAGCCAACTTTAATTTCAACCTGATCAAATTTTGTATTTACACTAAGTTTTTATATTCTATACATCCCAGAAACTGATGCATTTGAAATATTTTTGTTTTGTGGATTAATACCCCTCAGTGCATCCTCACCTGAGGAGAATCTCTGGGTTAGCCTTAGAAAATCTAAAAGAAGGCTTGAATGATGGTCTCAATACACTTCAACTCAAAAGAAAATTGAGCAAGATCAATGGTGGAAAATATGTTGATGACCAAACAATCTATAACAATAAGCGTAAGGTAGCACTAGAAGAACTGAAGGGGAAAAGTGTTATGGAGTTCCTCTTTGAATAAATTGGTAATTCAGTTTGGTTTCATCAAGAAAAATTCAGTGGAGAGGGTCACTTGGAGGCCCTATTCTTGGCTCACCACAAGTCATTAAAGCTTTGCAAGCAATTCCATCATATAGCTATGATGGATTGTACTTATAAGAAAAATAAGTACAACATCCCCCTATTGCACATTGTAGGAATTAATTTCAACCAGAAAACTTTCACAAAAGCTCTTTTTTTTATAACAAGAGAAATGTTTGAGTTCTGCAGTTGGTCTGTAAATGCGCTAAAGGAGTTGGCTTATGATCCTAAGAGACTTCCCAAAGTCTTTGTGACAGACCGTGAAAAAGCTTTGATCCGTGCTCTAGAACAAATATTCCCTGAGTCAACAAGACACTGCTGTAAATGGCACTTGTCTAAAAAAATACAAGCAAAATGTAAAGTGCGCTTCAATAATGACTTTGAAGGGTGTCAAAGCTTTATGTCTCTGTGGGCTAAGTATGGAGCCTCAAAAACCAAGGAGGAGGCAGAGGTCAATCATGCAGCACTTAGAGTAAGTGCCAAAGCACAGTCTCTACTGCTTATATTCCTAGTTTTGGGCTTCTTACATTATGACTTGTTTAAAGTGTTTTTTGGAAGACTGTGAGGATCTACTTGAGTATATGAATCATAATATCTTCCATATCAAAGAGACGTTTGTAATGGCTTGGACTTGTTAAAAACCAGAATTTGGAAATAAAACAAAATCTTGGGTTGAAGGGGCCCATGCTACTCTCAAACAATTCCTTGCAAACTCATCAGGAAACATGTTGGATGTTTGGAGAAACCTAGACATTTTCAAATAAAATTAAATTTGTTCAGGCTGCACTTAAAAACTCTCAAATAAAGATTTGAATATTTCTTCCTACTGAACTGTTACCATTGGGATACAAGGTGTCTTTACAAGAAATCAAACTTGTTGGGGAACAATTAGAGGAGTTAAAGCGGAACCATGATGGGGAAGTGTGCACCAAGTCATACTCAATGACTATGGGTTTGCCCTGTTCCCACCAAATAGGTGACCTACTAGTGTCAAGAGGCTCTGTTGTGCCTGAAGATGTTCATCCTCAGTGGAGGTTGGATTATGACCCTTGCAGTTCTAGTTCTGTAAGTTGGTTTAAGTTGGATTTTTCAAATCACTTTGTGATTAATTCTTTTTGAATGATGATTCCTAATTGACTAATATTTGATCCTTTGAATTTTTAAAGGTCAATGTTGATGAACTGCTCAAGAATTCTCAGTTATATGAAGAGCTCAATGCAATGATCTTGAATCATCTTGATCAAGATTATTGTGGTCTGTTGAAGCAATTGATGAAGGAGACAGCCAATTATTGATCAAAGCCAAGACTTGAACCTACAGTCTTGCAATTGAAAAGAGGAAGTCCAAAATTGACAGATAGCTGGTGAGATCCTTCTTGATTTGAAAAAATTGAAAAGGAACTTAAGCAGGAAAATAGAATTAGAAGGGCACCAAAGAAGAAAAGACAAATGATTGTAAGTCTTTTCTTTTGTGAAAGGTTCATTTTTTTGTCTTAATGAACTGATTGTGAATTGTTTATAGTCCAAGTAAGGCTCTTCATCTGAATTTCAAAGTTCAGTTGAAGAAACTGAAAGTTCATCAGGTTTGGTTCCGTTGGAATCCAATTCCTTTTTGAAGGATGAAGAAGAAGAAATTGATGAGTCAAACAGAAGTTCATCTTTGGTGATTGTTGAATCCTTTAATGAGTTTAGAATTTGGGCTAAAAACTTTTTGATTTTAGGAAGTGGATTACCTCAATCAAATACCCAAGAATTTACATAAGTTCTTGGGTGGGGTTTGGGATCTGGTTGGGATGGAAATTTTGGCTTTAGAGTCATTGCTAAATCACTTGGGTATGATGAGGATCAATGGTTTAAAGTTTGGAAAGAAATGTTTGAAAAATTGAGGAAAAATAAGACATGCTATGCTGGAATCCTTGGTGGAAGTAAAGACGTTGAAAAGATAGAAAAAAGACTTGATGTGAATTACATCAATGAAAAGATTCCATCTTCAAAATGGATTTCAAAGTTAGATATGGGTCAAATAATAGCTGAGACTTATGAAAGACCAATATGTTTCATTTCATTGGATTCATGTTGTAATTTTACTCCTATGAAAGTGGGTGTAAAAGAACAATCAGATCCTATGTTCATTTGTTTCATTAACAATAACCATTGGGTGCAGCGTGTACTTATAGGAGATTTCATTCCAATCCTGCCCATAGTTTCTAAACCCCGTTCCTTGGTTTCTAAAAAAGCAGCTTTTTGGGTTGATCACCTCAACAATCAACTTGAGTTGTATTCTAACTTATAGATTAATTTCATCATTGGGCTTTGGGTTCTGATGCTGATCTTGTAATTTTATGAATATAAAGGGTTATTAAAGTTTAAACATCATTATTTTGAGTGTTTTGAGTTAACATCATTATGAGGAGTGTTTTGAATGCAATTTTAATGGTAAGTCAGTTCAAATTGTGATGGGATCAGCTTAACACAACTTGAACTTGTTTTTTTTGGTGTTTTTAATTTAGGGCTGGTCAAAAGACTTGTATTTTTTTTGGAACTTTTACTTTAGGGCTGTTCAAAAGACTTCTTGTATTTTTTGGCCCTTTTACTTTAGGGCTAGTCAAGTTGGAAGGCAACTGGTTGGTTTTGTTCAGTTTTTTTTTTTTTTTTATTTATTTTTATTTATTTTTACTTTTTACTTTTTTTTTTGGGGCCACCAAACATTCAGTTGTTCCACATGGCTGCAGGACTGCGCTCAAGCCATGTAGAGCCCCACATGGCTTGAATTTAGTTTTGTTGCCATGCCAAAAAGAAAAAAAACTACATTCAAGCCGTGTGGGGCTCTACACGGCTCATATGTAGTTGTGCAGACACCACAGGGCAGTCCCAGGATGCATGGAGTACAGCCTAACCACACTCAAGCCATGTGGAGCTCTACACAGCTCAAAGGTAGCCGTGTAGCCATGCCACACGGCTCAAATAAATTGTGTACATGGCTCATTTGAGCTGCAAATTTATCATCACCCAAATAATAATAATAATAGTGATAGTAATAATAATAATAATAATAATAATAATAATAATAATAATAATAATAATAATAATAATAATAATAATAATAATAATAATAATAATAATAATAATAATAATAATAATAATAATAATAATAATAATAATAATAATAATAATAATAATAGTAATAATAATAATAATAATAATAATAATAATAATAATAATAATAATAATAATAATAATAATAATAATAATAATAATAATAATAATAATAATAATAATAATAATAATAATAATAATAATAATAATAATAATAATAATAATAATAATAATAATAATAATAATAATAATAATAATAATAATAATAATAATAATAATAATAATAATAATAATAATAATAATAATAATAATAATAATAATAATAATAATAATAATAATAATAATAATAATAATAATAATAATAATAATAATAATAATAATAATAATAATAATAATAATAATAATAATAATAATAATAATAATAATAATAATAATAATAATAATAATAATAATAATAATAATAATAATAATAATAATAATAATAATAATAATAATAATAATAATAATAATAATAATAATAATAATAATAATAATAATAATAATAATAATAATAATAATAATAATAATAATAATAATAATAATAATAATAATAATAATAATAATAATAATAATAATAATAATAATAATAATAATAATAATAATAATAATAATAATAATAATAATAATAATAATAATAATAATAATAATAATAATAATAATAATAATAATAATAATAATAATAATAATAATAATAATAATAATAATAATAATAATAATAATAATAATAATAATAATAATAATAATAATAATAATAATAATAATAATAATAATAATAATAATAATAATAATAATAATAATAATAATAATAATAATAATAATAATAATAATAATAATAATAATAATAATAATAATAATAATAATAATAATAATAATAATAATAATAATAATAATAATAATAATAATAATAATAATAATAATAATAATAATAATAATAATAATAATAATAATAATAATAATAATAATAATAGGGTGTATCAGAGTTAGCAAACCTGCCATTAGAAACCCGCCATTTATAATGGCAGGTTTCTGAAATACACATACCCCCTAACTGGTGTATTTCAAAATGGCAGATTTCAAACATCAAACCCACCATTAAACCCGCCATTTATGAATCATCATCCATCCACCATCCATCACATCTAAAACACCCATCCAAATCAGCAAATCAATACCAATCCCATCTCCATTGCTTCAGGCACATCTCATCTCCATTGCTTCACATCTCCATCCCTTCACATCTCTATTGATTCACACCTCCATTGCTTCACATCTCTATTGATTCACATTTCCATCTTCACACAAACCCCATCATCATCTCATCACCCCACATCAAATCACCATCTTACTCAACATGTCCAATCAAACTTCCCACCAGCAAGTTGAAAATGCAAAAAAGCTGACTGAACTTTTGTTAGTATTTGACTCCAATTCAGACTCCAATTCAGACTCCAATTTGGAATCAACTTGGTTGGCTTTGAATGCTCTATTAAAAAAGCAATACATGGTTACAAGAAGAAAAACTCTCCACAAACCTATGTATGAAAGGCAAAAGCTTCATCTCCTCCCCAAATTAAGCTTCAAGCAATTTTTCCAACCTCTATTGCCTTCATTCATAAAACTTTTGGAGATGGTTGAAGACCACCACATCTTTCAGAACAATTCTGGGAAACCTCAAAGCAATCCAGCTATCCAAATGGCTGTTTATCTTTTTAGATTGGGATCAAATGGAAATGGAGCGGAAATTCATCAATTAGAAAATCTATTCTCAGTTGGTTATGGAACCATTGACTCATACACCAAAAGAGTCATGATTGCTATCCTATCTTTCTGTTGATCAGTCCTTTCTTGTCCAACCAAAGAAGAACGCAAGGAGATATCTCAATTAATGGAGATTGAAGGCTTTCCTGGTTGAATTGGGTTTTTTGATGGAACCACCATCTCCTTGAGTCAAAAAACCAAGCTATATGGCAACCACTATTTTGATTGCAAAAAAAGGCAACTGATTCATTTTTTTCCCAATGACTTTGATAACACCTTTGATCACACACTTACCAAATATGTTTTTTCTGTTTGTCTAGATAATCTGTGGAACTACAAATTGTTTGTAATAACAACAAGAAGTTCATATCCCTCCATTCTGGCCTTCCAGGTTCTTTTCATGATTCATATGTGTTCAATTGGATGCCGATTGCCCTACAACCAGAGAACTACTTTGACCAAGATCAATACCTTCAGGCCAATTCAGCTTATGCTAGTGAAAAATATGTGGTTCAAGCGTACCAGAATGTTTTTTTACAAAAATCAAGGAAAAACCAATTTCAACTATCATCTTGCCCAATCAAAATTTTGGATTGAGCATGCCATAGGAGTCCAGAAAGGAAGATGGGCCAGCTTAAGGGAAATGCAAAACCAGCTTCAAAATCCCAAAGAAATGAAGTTCCTCGTCCACTGGATTATCACTTGTGTAATCCTTCACATTCTTTTGGACAGCATCAAAGATGAATGGGACAGAATATTTGAAGATGATATTCCTGATCCGCCTCAAGTCATCCCTGTATCATCTTGTCCCTCATCTTCTTCTATTAGAGAGCGGATTTTAACCCTCACCATTTCCCACTTTGATGAGTAAGATTTTGTTTTGAAATAGGTAAAAAATGTTTTTTTTTTGTTTTGGTTGTTCAACCAAGAATCCTAGGCTGGCTCACTCTGTTTTTTTATTTTTTTTATTTTTTTTTCTTGGACAAAACTGACCCAACACATTACCCCACCAAACCACCGGTCCACTCTCCTCCTCACCCACCACCTTTGGCACCCCTGGTAAGCTCTCCTTATCTTCCTCCTCATCCTCCCCATCATCAGAAGCTAACCAATTGTTCCATCCCCCTCCAGGCACCTTCAGGTCCTCAGGCAAGCTCCCCCCCCTCCTCCTCATCCTCCTCTTCCCTCCATCCTAGCTGACTCCTCCCTCTCACTTGCTCCTTCACCACCCCCCCTCCTTGCTTGTTTGCCAGTCCCACCACTGGCCTGCACCACCTTGCTTGCTCCTTCACCACCCCCCCTCCTTGCTCACTTGCCTGCCCCACCACTGCCCCCCACCACCTTGCCCACCACCCCCCCTCCTTGCTTGCTTGCTGGCCCCACCACTGCCCCCCACCACCTTGCCCACCACCCCCGCCGGCCCCACCACCTCACTTGCCGGGCCCACCAACACCCCACCACCTAGCTTGCCGGGCCCACCACCTCACTTGCCGGGCCCACCACTGCCCCCCCCACCTCACTTTCCCAGCCCACCACTGCCCCCCCACCTTGCTTGCTGGGCCCACCACCTCACTTTCTGGGCTGACCATTGCCCCCCCACCTTGCTTGCCGGGCCCACCACCCCTGCCAGCCCCCCTACCTTGCTTGCCGGGCCCACAACCACCCCCCACCACCTTTCCCACCACCGCCCTCCCACCTTGCTTGCCGGGCCCACCAGCCCCTCCGGCCCCACCACCTTGCTTGCTGGGCCCACCACTGCCCCCCCACCTTCTTGCTGGGCCCACCACCCCCGCTGGCCCCCCCACCTTGCTTGCCGGGCCCACCACCGCCCCCCCACCTTGCTTGCCAAGCCCACCACTGCCCCCCCACCTTGCTTGCCAGGCCCACCTCTCTTTCCAGGCCCACCACCACCCCCCCTCCTTGCTTGCCAGCCCCACCTCTGCCCCTGCCTCCTTGCTTGCCCGCCGGCCCCACCTTGGCCCCCCCCCCTTGCTTGCCCTCCGGCCCCACCTCACTTGCCGGGCCCACCACTTCCCCCCTCTGCCCCTGCCTCCTCGCTTGCCTGCCGGCCCCACCTTGGCCCCCCCCTTCTTGCTTTCCCGCTGATGCCACCTTGGCCTGCCCCCCTCCCCCTTGCATTGGCCCCGCCCCCCCCCCCAAGGCCTGCCTGCCTGGCCAACCAACCTCCCCCCTTCCCTGGTTCCCGGGCCATGCCTACCTGGCCCCAGGCCCGAACCCGACCCGAATTTACGGCCCGATTCCCTCACACCCTGGTAAGTTTTTTTTTTTTTTTTTTTGGGTGCTGATTTTTTTTTATTTTTTTTTTGGTAATAAGCCCAGCCCAATTACTTCACGCCCACACCCAGTTATTTTTTTTTTTTTGGTGATCATGTTTCTGGTGAACTTGGGATCAAGTCCAGGTTTGCTTTCATTTTTTTTGACCCAATCTTTTTTCACCAATGATGCCCATTTGACTGACTGTTTTTTTTTTCAATCCCTCAACTGCTATTGGTGAATGTCCAATTCTTCTCCCACCCCCCCTCAAGATGTTACACAAAAAATAAAATCCTGTCTTCTTCCTCAACCCAATCTAAGTATATGATTGGAAGGAGATGGCTTGAAAAACATACAGAGAGGTGGGAAGAGTCGGGCTGCTTGCCAAAAGAAGCTTCAATCTAGGGATTCAGAAATGCCTTTGGAATTTCTGAGGAATTTATTAATGAAAAGGTTGTCTGGTCTGGTTGAAAAGCACCTCCTTTGAATCTGTAAACTTCAATTGTTGCCAAAAAGAAAAAGAATAGTCAAAAACCCACCCAGGAAGAGTTTGAACAAGCCAAACAAAAAATAAAAAACTTCCATTTCTTCCACCATGGAAAAGTAATTGTCCTTGATTGGGGAATTGACTTCAAGCAAAAAGGTGTGGTCAAAATGGTTTGGGCAGCCAATAAGTACAAGAAATGTACTTTTCCTTCTGTCAAGACTGCAACTCATACAAGAATGGCAATGTAAATGCAAATCAACAAAAAGACTAGAAACACTTGCAGGGACTTGGGGAGTGGGAAAATATACTCCAGGAAAAAAAATATAAATAAAAAGAAAAAAAAAATTTTATTGGTGGGGTTAAAAATAGTCTGAAGCATTGTTGTAATCAAAAATGATTTTTTTTCTTTTTAAGTTTTTCATCAAAGCAAATATATTTACAAGCCCAGCATTTGATTAATCTGCTTTAATTCATCTACTGTTCTGCTGCTACCAATGTATGCTTCAGCCATTGACCACTTATCCTTTTTTTCTGTTGCCAGTTGTTCCCTCTCCATTTGCAGTTGTGCTTGCTGTCAATCCTTCTCCTTTTCCTCTTTTTGAAATTCTAGCTCAGCCTGTTTCAACATCCACTCAGCATCCCATTTTTGCTGATGAGCCAAACTCTTGGCTTTCTGCTTTTGAATATAAATGGCCAGTTGAAAATCCCACTTCTCCTTTTCAAACTGAAGTTTTTCAGATTCAATATGCATTTCACTGTTTTTCAGAGGGGAATAGGAATGAGCTTGATTTTGAAAGCAAGTGGAATCCAATGGGCTTACTTGAATCTTGCTTCTCCATGATCTCCTCAAAGCTTGAAAAACTTGAATTGTTTCTCCTTGTTTGAATGCTATTGGGGTTGATTTTGATGGAATTGGAGGCCTTTTGCTTTCCCTTTGCAGAGGAGGTTTGTGTGGGAACATCATTGCTCTCATTTGAAGGGGATTTCAGAGGCCCCATTGGATTGAGTTTTTGGTCATTCAGGAATGGATGAGCCTGTTTCTTTCAAATATAAATCAGTCAGGATTAACTGGACAGAAGAGAAAAGAACTTGGTTCCTTACTTGAGCAGATGTTGATGGCAATGGTGATATGGGAATGAAATCCTCCTCATTGGCCAAGTCCTCCAGTTATTCCACCCCAGGAAGAGAGCAATCCAAAGAAGGAGGGGAGGGATCCAAGTTTGGTTTTGACTCCTCAATCAATGCAGAAGTAGATGTGATTGGATCTGCTTGTGTTTGAATATCCTCCTTGGCATCAGATGGGGGCCACTCATAGGTTTCTTCAGGATCACAATTGCTAGGCTGAGAATCCCCAGCCAAGTCCTCAGCGTCAACTGAATTGGATTGTTGGGCATCAAAAGCAGCTAGGGGGGTGATGTTGGCCTTCTTTCCAAAAATTTAATCAATTTGAATATAAAAAGGACAAATTGAGTCAAACTTATCAACCACCAAGTTGATTCCCTTGGCTTTGTCAGAGTTGGTGATACCAAAGCTGGTGGAGATTGACATGGAGTTGGCCTTTTTGTACTTGGCTCAATAATTCTTGAATTTCTCCCTCATCTGTTTGGATGACAGATCCAGCCTACCTTTTGTTTTATTATTGAGTTCATTAGCCATCAGGAGATAAACATTGACCTTAGAGGATGGAGGTTGGCCAATGCATGTTTCATTGTTGGATCCAAAGAAGCATTGTAGTTGGACAGAATTTTGAGCCAGTTGACCAGGATGATGTGATCAGCTCTCTTGAGCTGACTGAGCCTTTGGAAGCTGATGGTGGAGGATTGTTGGATTTTGAGTTCCTTGGGGATTTTTTCTTTGGTCCATTGAATTGTTTGCTGGACTTGCGGGGGGAGGATTGCTGAGGGGCCATTTAAAAATAGTAGGAGGGATGAAGGGATGAAGGGCTATGAGAGTGTTTAAGTGGTGAGAGTGATGATGTGATGAGAGGATGAGAGTGATGAAGCAAAGATAATAGGAAGAGATGAGAGTGATTAATTGAAAAGAGGGATAAAGCAATGAGAGTTAGGATTTGATGAAACTGATAAACGGATGAGAGCAATGAAGTGATAAGGATAGTGATCCAATGAGAGTTAGCTTGATGTGATGAAAGAAATAAACAGATGAGAGTGATGAACTGATCAGGATAGTGATCTGATGAGAGTTAGCTGGATGTGATGAAAGCAATAAAGTGATGATAGTGATGAAGTGATGAGGATAGTGATGAAGAGATGAAGGGAAATGAATCAAATCATTTTCCAATGAGGTTGGAGTTAGAAGGAGGTGGGAAGCCAGGGGTGGAAGCCTTTAAATACTTTACTTGAAAAAACCCACTTATTTCCAGGTAACTCTGACACGTCTGATGTGAAATAAGTGGATTTTTTTGATTTTTAATGGTGGGCCCGAAATGGAGGATTTGGTTTGAAACCCACCATTAAGAAATGGCGGCTTTGCTTAACTCTGATACACCCTAATAATAATAATAATAATAATAATAATAATAATAATAATAATAATAATAATAATAATAATAATAATAATAATAATAATAATAATAATAATAATAATAATAATAATAATAATAATAATAATAATAATAATAATAATAATAATAATAATAATAATAATAATAATAATAATAATAATAATAATAATAATAATAATAATAATAATAATAATAATAATAATAATAATAATAATAATAATAATAATAATAATAATAATAATAATAATAATAATAATAATAATAATAATAATAATAATAATAATAATAATAATAATAATAATAATAATAATAATAATAATAATAATAATAATAATAATAATAATAATAATAATAATAATAATAATAATAATAATAATAATAATAATAATAATAATAATAATAATAATAATAATAATAATAATAATAATAATAATAATAATAATAATAATAATAATAATAATAATAATAATAATAATAATAATAATAATAATAATAATAATAATAATAATAATAATAATAATAATAATAATAATAATAATAATAATAATAATAATAATAATAATAATAATAATAATAATAATAATAATAATAATAATAATAATAATAATAATAATAATAATAATAATAATAATAATAATAATAATAATAATAATAATAATAATAATAATAATAATAATAATAATAATAATAATAATAATAATAATAATAATAATAATAATAATAATAATAATAATAATAATAATAATAATAATAATAATAATAATAATAATAATAATCATAATAATAATAATAATAATAATAATAATAGTTCATTATTTTTCTCATGCATTAAAGCCTTTATTTCATGCATTTCAATGTTGTTGTGCAGTTGCGCCCCTTTGATATTTCACGCAAGTTTCCAGAATTAATTTTTTTTAATTATGAATCCGCAGCCCCGCAGCAGGGGTCTTAAATCCGTAATCAAAATCTTTCTTAATTTATAAGTCATTAGAACCCCTTAAAAAATGCAGTCAAAAAATTCAAAAACTGTGTGAAAACAAATTATTGCATGGATTTTTGGATCCTTATTCTAGCTATTTTAATTGGTTATTTTTGGTTATTTCAGCTGATAGAAATTCAAACCAACATTCAAAAACTTTTTAATGTTTTATCCATATTTTTTTGATGTATCCTTTTACCTTGAAAAATTCCTTTAAAAAACACAAGAAATCAAAAAAATCAAATTTCTCTTTGGACATTTGAATCCTTTTGTTTTTATTTTTTTCCCATTGTTTTGGGTTATTCAAGCTATCGAAAAAAGTTAAACCACCAGTTAAATGAAATTCAGACATATTTGCCATATTTTTTGGATGTATTATTTTACCTTCAACATTTACATCAAAAAAACAAAGATTTCAAAAAATTCAATTTTCTCATTGGACTTTTAGATCCTTTTGTTTGCTTTTTTGATTAATTTTTTTGGGTGTTTCAAGCTTTTATAAATTTAACGCAACTATTGAAGAGATTTTTAAAAAAAATTTCCAGAATTTTTGGATTTCATTTTTTACCATTAAAAATTCTATTAAGAAACAAAAAAATCAAAAAATTCACTTTTCTCACTGGATTTTTGAATCCTTTTGTTGGCCTTTATAATTGATTATTTTTGGTGATTCAACCTTTCAGAATGTTGAAAACTCAAAAAAAATGTTCATTAATACTTTTTAAAGAACATCTGGATGTATGCATACACCTTACAAACTTCCCTCAAAAAATCAAAAATAAAGAACAAATATGGATACAAATATTAAAAATCATTCAACTATGATTTTTTTTATGTTTCTACTTGATTTTCTTGGAGGGAAAAAAACTCATACCAAAATCTTGATTTCTCTGAACAATGGTTTTCCCATATTTGGAATCCTTGTTCACAAAACATTTCCAAAGTGGATCTAACCTGGGAGCTGGCCAATGATCAGACTTGAACCTCAATGAGACTATATGTTTGAAATATTCTAAAATAATGAAGAAAATAGGAGAAGATTTGGAATTTGGAGCGGGAGTGGAATTCAGAGGAAGATAAGTGCATGGAATTAAAGAAGAAAACAGAACCACTGGACACTTATATGTTTCAGCCAGAAGGAAACCATGGCATGGAAATTTCATCCACATATTTATGGGAGCTGGAGCATTAAGGTGGTTCATTTTCCTTCTTTCTTCTTTGGAAATTTGACCCCAGAAATCACAGAGTAATCTTGTGTCCTTGAAGATTGGGTTGCAATCAAGCTCTTTCACCATTTCTTTCCTGGCTTCAATCCAGTCTTCTGAGTTCCTCCCCGAACAAAGAGCTGCTGCTTTAAAGTCACGTTTCCCGTCTCCTATGAAATCTTTAAAATTTGATATATGTTTAATGGCTGTTTTAGGAGAAATAAAATCTTTAAATTGGAGGCTGTTTGGGGGAAATGAAATCTTCAAATTGGAAGTAAAACCAAAAAACAGAATTTTTTATAACAGAAAATATGGAATAAAGATAAAACTCACTTCTTCAATTGATACTTGGTCAAAGATTTCAGAAGAAAAATAAGATGATGTGCAGGAAACCTAGAGAAAACCCCCCAAAAAATCAGAAAAAATGGATAAATGAGAAAATATTTAATTTACTCACCTTCTCACTGATTTTTGGGGATTTTTTTGCTAATACTTTCCGTCCAGGAGGATGGTAAGGAGCATAACCATCTTCATAGGACACCTTTTCCTCTTGATTCTTGTCTCAGGATTTAATTCAGGAGAACCAACCAGCTTATTAAAAATTTTTCCAGACCTCTGATCAAATTTTGAATGAAAATATTAATTAACAATAATATCCAAAAAATTAGACAAAAATAAAATAAAATTAAAGCTCACCATCTTAATTACATCCAAATATGGCAGCTCTTTATCTGCTGAATCTTCCCCTTCATCCAAATCTGGAACCTCTTCATCTTCTGAATATTCCTCTTCAGTCAGAAATTCCCTCTATGTTGGATAAATGAAAAGGACTCATCAAAAAAAACAACCCATTGCAGAAAAAATAAGTATAATTATAAAATTACCTCTTCCTCTGATTCCTCCTTCTTTTTTCCCTTCCCTGTCCCTTGGATGGCCTTGCACCTTTTTGAAACCTGAACACATAAGAAACAAAAATAATTATTCAAGTTGAATTTTTTTTTCCAAAAAAATGGTGACTGGCCTTTGAATTTGCTATGAATTTTTCTTTGGCCTTCCTTTCCTCTTGGGTTCTTCTTAATATTCAAAGACAGATAGATCTCTTTTGCTTTAGTACTGAGATATATTCTTGAATTTATTTGCTGCTCCTTTGGGTCTTCCTCTTACTTTGGATCTTTGAGTGAATTTGGCTCTTCAATCAGGGTAAGTTGATATCTGCCACTGTAAAGCTTCATGCTTTCACCCAGGTAATATAGCTCTACTCCAGGTGGAAACTTGCTGAATTCTTCCAAAAGTTTAGTGAAATATAGGTTTTCATTACTGCATTTTGTTGGAACTTCAAGTTTTTATGAATCTTTGGTTGATTCAGGTTTCACAGTTAACTGTAGAAATGAAAATCAAATTGATCAGGAAATTATTCTTTGAGCTTGAATCAAAAAAGAAAAAGAAAAAGAAAAAGAAAAATTACTGAGATGGGAGCTTTGACATGCCATTGAGGATGAAAATCATCAATTTGGAAGAGTTCACCCTTTCTGATGGCCTATTTGAATTTGTGAATACATGGTATACCCATGTAAGAAGAAAACACAGTTGTTGCAAATGGTGGAAGAATCAGGAACTTGATGAAATAAATGAATGATTTTGAGGGAAAAATGGCTGATCTTTCCAGAAAGATGATCTGCAAAGTGAGGCAAACCAATTATATGCTAGAATTCTTTTTGAGAGGCTTCAATGGCTCTCTCATGGGTTTGGATGGTGATGAAACTGTAAATTTTTTGAACTACATCATAGAAAGATCCAATAGAAGAATTGATGAATCTTTGAATGTAGGAGTGAGAAGCTTCTATTCTTGATGTACTTGTGTTTCCAGTGTGAAAGTATTTGTTTTTAAAAGAGGAGAAAAAATTTATTTTTTGAGGAATCCAGTATTCAAGAAGGTATTCAGAATTGGGAGTATTCAAGACCAGAGAAATTTTTGTGAAGTTTTCCTGATAGCTCGATTCAGATTTTGAATAGACCAACTGATGCCATTGTTTCTGGGAGAGCTTCCATTCATCTTCAGATTAAAATTTCTTCCTGCAATGAGTTTGAATATTCTTGAAAATTTTCCAGACCCAGAGAATATGATGAGAGGAAGGGAAAACTGATTCAATTGAAGTAATAAGTGCTTGTTCCTTCTCTGTCACAATCACACTAGGTTCTTTATCTTCAAAGATTTCTTGAAGTTGAGTCAGGCCCAATCATATTTCTGTTTTTTCTCTTGAGATAAAAAACAGAAGGAAACCAAGAAGCTTTTAGCAGAATTGTTCACCCCAAGAATATGAAAAAGGGGAATTCCAAATTTTTTGTTTTTATATGTACAGTCCATCATAATGAAATTGGGGAAAAGTTTGAGAATCTTGATTGAATCAGGGTGTGAAATGAATAATGAATTAATTTTACCGTCCACATTGTTCATTTTTTAGTAAAAATAAGAATTCTGGAGTTCCAGTATGAGTCCTTCCACAGGAGTTTTGCCATCAAGGGCATTTATTTTTTATTTGGGATATTTTTTTGTAAATTGTTTGGAGATTTGTATGGATAGGTGATGATGAGTTTTGTATAATAGAGGTGAGAATTTTTAAAGGGGGGACTCCAGCTTGGAATAAATTTTCAACCACCTGCTCTTGCTTCCCTTGGATTATTCTTTGAATGGGATGAGTGGAAGGATCATTGGAAGGTGGATGGTTGTGCTCTGTAAATATAACCTTCACCACCCAAAAACCCAATCTTTTTGAAAACTTCCCTGATAACCTGAAAAGACAATTGGTCTTTCTTGATTTTTTTAATTTTTTGGTATCTCTGCTGGGTTTATATTCCCCAGATTTATCACATTGATAAGTGTAGGCCTGATTCTTGCAATTTGATGCTCTGGTAGATATGGTATATCCATGGGACTTTGACCATGATTGGATAGCCTCAACCAGCTCCTCCTTTTGATTATATGATAGCTCAGGAGAAGGGGCCAGAGGGGTGGAATCAAGTGTTTGAGTAGATGAAGAATTATAAAGAGGATTTGAATCACTAGTTTGATTAGATGAGATAATGAAGGATGGGCCTGGTGAATCAATTTAAACAGTTCTGAAAAGTGGGTGGATGTTTTCTTGAGCCATTGGACAAAGCAATGTTCTTGGTAAAAATGAAAATTGAAGATAAGAGTTGATATTTGAGAGATTTATTGAGAAGAAATTGAGTGAAGAAGGTATTCAAAGACTTGATATAAGAGGTAAAACATATTTTTTGAAGTATCTGGAGTGTTGAGTTGTTTTGATGAGTGGTTCATGGTGTGGTGTGGTGTAGTATGGTGAGGTGAGTTGAGTTGTGGTGTGGTGTGGTGTGGTGTGGTGTGGTGTGGTGTGGTGTGGTGTGGTGTGGTGTGGTGTGGTGTGGTGTGGTGTGGTGTGGTGTGGTGTGGTGTGGTGTGGTGTGGTGTGGTGTGGTGTGGTGTGGTGTGGTGTGGTGTGGTGTGGTGTGGTGTGGTGTGGTGTGGTGTGGTGGGGGGTGATGGGAGGGTGGAACAGGTCCAGGGGGTGGTTTATAAGATGATTTGAGTGCTCCAAGATGGGTGGTGGTCCCAGGAAAACTTTTTAAGTCATATTGAATATATGCATGTGAAGGGCTCAAAGAAGAGTAATTTGATGCTTGTTTGGTTTGGTTTTGGGACAAAAATAGTGCCTCAAAAATTAGAAAAAAAATTATTTTTTAAAAGCTTCACATAATCCTTTTAAAATTGCAGCTTCAAATATATAAAGTCAAACAAAAGAATTCAAAAATACAGTGAGAAAATTGAATTTTTTGAATTTTTTGGTTTTTTGATGGAATTTTTTAAGGTAAAAAATGACACCCAAAAATTCTAAAAAAAAATATTCAAAAGCTCTTCAACAGTTCTTTTACAATTATAAAAGCTTCAAACACCCAAAAAAAAATTGGTCAAAATGGCAAACATAAGGATCCAAAAGTCCAATTAGAAAATTGAATTTTTTGAAGTTTTTGCTTTTTTGATGTACATTTTAAGGTAAAATAATACATCCAAAAAATCTAAAAAAAATTAAATACTCCTTAACTGTTGCTTCAACTTTTTGATAGCTTGAATCACCCCAAAAATTAAAATAAAAAAGAAAATAGAAGGATTCAAATGTCCAAAGAGAAATTTGATTTTTATGAATTTTTGTGTTTTTTTAAGGAATTTTATAGGGTGAAACAATACATCCAAAAAATATTTTGTTTTTTGAAGTAATTTTAGAAGGTGAAAGGATACATCCAAAAAATATCTTGTGTTTTTTGAAGTAATTTCTTAAGGTGAAAGGATACATCCAAAAAATATGAAAAAAATATTTGACATTTCTTTGAATGTTGTTTAAAATTCTGGCAGCTGAAATAACCAAAAAAAAAACTTAAAATAGCCAAAAAAAAGGATCCAAAGACCCATGCACAAATTTCTTTTTACAGAATTTTTTCATTTTTTTATTGCATTTTTGAAGGGGTTCTAATGCCTCCGAAATTACCAAAGACTGTACTTAGGGTTTTAAGAACCCCTGCTATGGGGATGCAGATTCAGAATTCAAAAATAAATTAATTCTTGAAACTTGCATGAAATAAAGTATTTTTTTGAAATATCAAAGGGGTAAAACCGCTGGACAATATTGAAATGCATTAAATAAAGGGTTTGATGCGTGAGAAAAATAATGCCCTAATAATAATAAAAAAAAATTATAATAATAATTATTATAATAATAATTATTATAATAATAATTATTATTATTATTATTATTATTATTATAATAATAATTATTATAATAATAATTATTATTATAATAATAATTATTATAATAATAATTATTATTATTATAATAATAACAATAATTTTATTATAATAATTATTATTATAATAATAATTATTATTATTATTATTATGATTATAATAATAATAATTATTATTATTATTATGATTATAATAATAATTATTATTATGATTATAATAATTATTATTATTATTATTATTATTATAATTATTATTATTATTATAATATTAATAATTATAATTATAATTATAATTATAATTATAATTATAATAATAATTATAATAATAATAATAATAATAATTATAATAATAATAATAATAATAATAATTATAATTATAATAATAATAATTATTATAATTATAATAATTATAATAATTATAATAATAATAATAATAATAATGATAATGATAATGATAATAATAATAATAATCAGATTATTTTTCTCACACCCCCAATCCTTCAATTGGTGCTGTTTTGATGTCCCCACAATGTCCCCCATCCACATGGTTTTCCTTAGATTTGTGTGTTTTTGTGAATTTCCAAGAAAGAAAAAATAAAATAAAAGTCCATAGGGGGACATCCAAAACCTCTCTCATCATTTCTTCAGAGTTTTTGGTCCATTTAAAGGCCTTCAAAATTAGGTTCAAAAATTGGAAAAATTAAAAAAAAAATAAAAAAGAAAAGAAAAGTTACATCACAAATGTTTCCCCCTTTTTTTTAATAAATTTTTTCTAATTATTTTGGAAGATATGAAGATGAAAAAATTCTTGAAATATATGAGGCAATTCAAAAATTATCTTTGCTGATTTTTAGTACTTCATTTCCCCCCCCCCCAAAAAAAAAATGGGACTAAGATAAAAAAAAGATGCTCTTTTTAACTTCCTTTTTTCTCATATCTTCTTGAATCGTTTTTAGATTTTTGAGCTTTTATTCTTATATTTAGAATTTAAAAGGCTACAAAAAAACATGTTGGGGATTTCTAGGATCAATCATTTACCTCAAAGTAGTTGATGAAATATCAAAAATAACAGAAAATGTCTGTTTTGGGGTGTGTTTTGGAACCATTTCAGATACTATTTTAATTATTTTTATGGACAATCTGAGTTTATAATTTTGAAAAGCTATAACACACAAATTTCTTTTTTTTTTATTCTTTTCACCTTTTTTTAGCCCTCAAATGTCTCACCTCAAATCACCATGTTTAGACCCCTTTGTGGGGTAGGTCCGCATTTTTGGGCTCTTTTATATGGATAATGTGATATTCAATATTATTTTAAATTATTTTCTGCCTCCTCCTCATCTTTTTGGGAGGTCCAATCCTCTCCTCAACCATAAAATCACCTTTTAACATCCAGAATCCATTCCACACCACATCAATCATCACCAATCATCACAACTCAACACCAATCAACCAATCACACATCACTACTCACCACAACTCAAAAAATCAAATTCAAAACTCCACCTACACTAAATAAACTCCCCTTAATCCAATTCTTCAATCAAAAATAAATAAAACCCATTCTCCAGCAATTTTTTCCCAACTTTTTTTGAATTTTCTTTTGTATCATTAACAAATCAATCTAACTTCAAAACTTCCTCCAATATCCATCCTCTAAACTCTTCTTTTCTCTCAAATTCTTAATCTAACTTCTACATATACTCTACTAAAACTTCAAATTCTTCATAAAAAAAAATCTGAAGATCAAAATTAAAGAATGTCTCAACACATCAACCCACTTTTGCTATCTGACTCTGATGCTTCTTCTACTGCTCCTTCTACCTATTTAGATCACCACCATGATTCCATCCCTTTGGCACATTCACCTGAATTATCATATAATTCCAAAGATGCAGTTTTGGATGCTGTTCAAGGGTGGGCCAAGTCCCATGGATATGTCATTTCCATTAAAATATCCAATGCTAAGGAGAAAATATATGCTTACCAATGTAAAAAAAAAATGCAGAATATGAATCCAATTTGGATAAAAAAAAGACTTTCAAGAACTAGAAAAACAAGCTTTCCTTTCCAATCCTTGGGAATCTTTCACAATAAGACTGGTCTTTGGCAAATAAAAATCCAATTCCCTGATTAAAATCATGCTCCATCAACTGATCCATCCACCCATCCAGCTCATAGAAGGATTCAAGGGTCTCAAGAGGATTTGGTATAATCTTTAACCAAATCTGGGTTTACAAGCCTCAAAACCCTCAATTCCTTAATGCAATCCTCTACTTCTCCCATTCACACAAATCTTAGTACCATCTACAACAAAATATCAAAAATGACAAAAGAACAACTGTAAGAAAAATTATCCATAGAATCTTTTATAATTTAATTAAGAAACTCTTCTTTTGAATATGAAATAAATTATAAAAATTTCAATATCAGTTCTTTCTTCATTTCTTACCCTGATTTTTTAAAATTACTCATACTCTTTCCATCAGTATGAATTTTGGATTGTACCTATAAAACCAACATATTTTCCATGCCTCTTCTTCACATTTTTGAAGTCAAAAATTGTTCTGGAACATTCTCTGTTGGTTTCTGTTTCCTCTCACAAGAACAAAACAAAGACTATTGATGGTATCTTACTCAACTTCATAAAATATCATAAAATGAAGAAAACAAAGTCATTTTGATGGAATAAAAGCAAGTACTCATTAATTTAATGGAATTTTTTTTTTCCCAACTCTCATCATCTACTCTGTCTCTGGCATATTTTCAAAAAAAAAATCCAAAACCACTGTAGAAAACACTTCAAATCAGAAGAAGAATGAATGATCTTCAGAAAGGACTGGAACATGCTTTTCAAATTCAAATCTGAAGAAACATATCAACCCAATTTCACCAAACTCACTCTAGTCTGGAATCCTCCCACTTCTGACTCAATTCTTGAAAACTGGATTCCTCTCAAAAAAAAAAAATGTTTCATATGGGGCAAAAAAGCACCTCCATTTTAGGAATACTAGTAAATCCAGAATAGAAATCCTCCACTCTTATGTTAATATGTTTATCACTACCTCTTCTGATTCCTTTTCTAATGTAGTTCATCAAATCTATCATTCCATTTCCATCAAATTCCATGAAACAGCCATTCAATAATTGAAAAAGTATTTCAAGAACTCAATTTGTCTGCCATATTCTGCTGAACACCTATCTGTAAAAATCAGCCACTATGCTCTCAAGCTTTTCCATTCCTCTCACACTTCAGCAGAAAAATAATCCACCTGTTCCAATTTTCAATATTCTTCTTTCATGGGAATTCCTTGTTTAAAAAAATCAAAGAAGTCAAACCTCAAGGAGGAAAATTTTTTGCTTGAGTATTTTAATCCCCAGTGGAATGTCAAGCCTCCTCTTTTAGTGTAGTATTTTCCCCTTTTTTTCCTTTTTTCCTTTTTTTTTTTTTTTTTTTGAAGAAGAAGAAGAGGAAGAAGAAGAAAAAATTCCAAGATTGATTTTGGAACTTTCTTGTTTTATTTTTAAATTATGAGTAGCTCACTTAGAATGAATTATGAAAGAAATCTCAATCATCTGATGAATCACCTTCCAAAAAAAAAACAATTTACATTGGTTTGAGAAAGAACTCTTTGAATAATTCCTTAAATTTTGCCAAGGAGAACAACATTTTTACCTTGGAGAAACAATTAAACTTTTGAAAGGCAAGGATTTACTGGCTCCCATTCAAGAACCCCTATCACAAGAAGGAAGGAAAATTTGTGGAAGATCAAAAGGAGACCTCAATAAACGCAAACTATTTTCTCATCATTCTTCTAGGAGGAATCCATCTGTTTTTGAGTATTTTGAAGGACCTAAGAGCAGAGGAAGACCAAGGAAGTACCAAGTGGGTAAAGAAATTGTTAGTTTTTCATTTTATTTTTTTTCTTTTGGATGAACTTCAACAGACTTCTTTTTTTTTTTTGAAATTGTTTTTCTGTAATTTCAGAATCTGAGGAAAAGGAAAGGAAAGGGATCCCGAGAAAAGGCAAAGGGAGAAAAGAAACAGGATTCAGAGGAAGAGGTGATTTTTTTTTCATTTTTTTTTTTTTCATTTTCATTCTTTGTTTGTAATTAAGCTAAAAATTCATTCTGATCATGATTAGTTTATATCAGAAGATAATCTAAGTGGAGAAGAACTACCAGAGCTCAAAGAATTGTATATAATGAAGAAAGTTAGTAATTTCTTTGGGTAGGGATCAGTCTATTTTTCCTATTCTTCATTAATTTTCATATTTTTCTTTGTCAATCAGAGGTCAAGAACCATCATCAATAAGCGGTTTGTTTCCCATAATTTGATTCCTGGGAGTTTGAATAGGGTCAAAATAAGAAATTTAAGGTCACAAAACTGTCTTTTTCATCTTATGATAATTTTGAAGTGGGAACTATTGATAACATAATCATCATTTATTTTTCATCTCCTCTTAAATAATATTGATTTTCCTTTCCATAGCATCCATATAAATATTTCATTTTACCCAAGACAGCCATACCACACAACTCACAGGTTCCAGATGTAATGGAAAATGGGAAATGTGGGTTCAGATCATTAGAAGTTGATTTGGGCTATAAATTTGAATATTGGAGTTCAATACTACCATAAATTATCACCTGAATGGATTTAAACTCTCTCTCTCTTCAAGGATGAAACTTTGATGGATCAAGTATGGGATAAAAATTTTGACAAAGCAAGAAAACATCTCAACCAGCCTTCTGGACCTGCCCCTCAAAGTTGCTGGTTGAAATTCTCTTGCCATGGTTTTCAGCTGGCAAATACATACAAAAGGCCATTGGTACTTTTATCTAAGTTTATGAAATCAACTTATTTTCCCCTAAATTCCCCTCCTACTCCCAATTCTCAAACTTCTCCCATATTTTTGATTATTTTGGATGATTTAAAGCATATAGTTTCTTTCCTCTATCATTCTGAACTGTGGAAAGCTCCACAATTTGATACCCTTTGGAATCCCTTTGCTAGAAAGGAATGACCAAAATGGGATGATTTGATTGATAAGAACTTAGAACTTGGTTTAAAAAAAGTTTTTTCCTCCTAAAAAAGTAACCACATCCAGGAAATAAATTAGTAACAGTTGATATTGATTGAATTATTTGTTTGATTGTTTTTTTTTTCTTAATTTTTCATTAGTAATTTTTTTCTATTGATTACTGAATCAATGATCTAGAGCAAAAAAAAATGCCACTTTTGTTTTTTGAATCATGAATTTTTTGGGGAAAAAGAAAAAGAAAAAAAAAACCTACAAGAAAAAATTCTCAGATAAGTTTCTTGTCCATTTCCAATTCCCACTGAAATATTGAAAGCTCAAAGACTGGAAAATGCTTCCAAAAGATAAGGGAAAAAAAAGAGTTGAAGAGAACATTTTTTTTTTTTTGTTTTTCATCTTAATCCTATTTTTTTTGGTGGGAAAATGAAGTACTAAAGATCTTCAAAAATTATATTTGAATTGCCTGTTATAATTTAAAACTTTCTGTATCTTCAAACTTTTCAAAATACTTAGAAAACAATTTTTTTTTTTAAAAAAAAAAGAAAAAATTTGAAAAAATTTGTGACATAATGTTCTGTTATTGATTTTTTTTTTTTTTTTTTTCAAAATTTTTTTTTTTTTTTTTTTTTTTTTTTTTTGAACCTAATTTTGAAGGCCTTTCAAATGGGCCAAGAATTCTAAAAAATGTTTTAAAGAGGTTTTAGATTTCCCCATACACAGTGGTTTTTTTTTGTTTTTTTAACTCTCTCTCTTTTGAAATTTGACAAAACTGCACAAAATTAAGGAAAACCACCAAGATGGTGGATATGATGAGGATGTCAAAACCACACAAAGATCAGGATTGGAAGTGTGGAAAAAATAATGCCCTAGTAAGAATACTATCAGTTACCAGAAAACTGTCTTAAATTTTTAGTACCCATATCTGGCTGGACAAGCAGCTTAACAATGCAGACACCCCTTGGAAGAAACCAGATGTGTTCAGTTCAAATTCATTTAACAAGATATCCTGTGACAGGTTGCCTGTATCAGACCTCCTGTTCAGTTTTTTCTCAAACCAGTCAAGATTTAAAGCCATTGCTTTGACTCAATTGACCAACCCACATTGCTTTGACTCCATCTACTCAATTCCTGGTAATTAATTAATCAAGTTGTTTCACTCACTCAAGCCTTAATTTATTTCAGTAAGTCCTTCCATTCTAGTACTTAAGTATTTTTATTTATTTATTTAATTTTTTTTTTTTTTTTTTTTTTTGGATCAGCTCAGCATCAAAAACAACAATGGTAGACCCAAAGCTGACTATGATGACAAATCAATTAAATATTAGGAAGAGATTGAATATCCTTTAAATTTCATCGCAGAGGCTCATTGGAACCTTCTCTCCAATCAACACCTTTTTGTAGAATTCCAAAATCTGATGAGAAACAAAGAAAATAAAAAACAGGTAAAATCTCAAACCACCTAAGTTCAACAAGCACATCAACCAATTCATGGTAAGGTGAAGAATCTTGTGGTGAAACATATCTTTAATCAGAGGAAAAGAATCCAAGTGAGGTTGAAAAGATGTTTGGTATATTGGATCAGTAAGTTTGAAGGATGATCAATCAAGCATAGAATGGAAACCATCATCACTCAACTGGTTCAAGAGGTGAAAAATCAAAACTGACCCAAGATTTTATTGTATTCACCTTGATGAACCTTTAAGAAAATCCTTGAAGTTGATGGAAAGATCATGCCATTCAGATCAAGGTTGAATCCAACATGAACATCTCAATCCTATCCATTGAGAAGCTACTCAAGAGCCTTGAAATTGCTGGGAAGATGCTGAGGCCAGTCCATTACAAGCAGAATGAAGCCTCCATCCTTCAAAAGCAACATGATTTTGTGCTTGATTTTTTAACTGATCTAGGAAGGAATTTAATCTTCATTGATGAGTCTGTTTTAAATTCCCAGACTCAGATCACTCATGGTTTTTCAATTTCTGTTTAAGATTGTTTTGAATATCCATTCATTTTGGTTTTACTGACTTACTTATGTACACTTAATTTTTTTTTTAAATCCTTACTGAATTAGTTACTACTGATCCAGGCTGCTTGTCTGGCAACAAATGCCAGTGGGAGCATGATTCATCTCATTGGAGCTCTTTCCAACTTGGGAATGATCTATCATGAATCACTTGATGAAGATGGTAAGAGAAAAGGTGGTTCTGTTTTGATAAGATTGAGATGAGATTTCTTTGAACTTAAAACCAGCAGACTACAGACAGGAGTTAGAAAATTTGAAGGCCAGACAAAAGAGGCACAAGGAGGAAGAAAGATGAAGAGAAAAACAGCTTAAAATTTATTTAGTGAATAGAAGAGGTATCCGATGGCACAAGGATGATAGATGCAAGGAGACATAGGTGGATGACTGCAGGAGGCAGAGCTAGGTTGTCAGAGGTGTTGAGTCAGGAAAATCTTGAGGATCAGGCTCTTACCAGGAATGGATCCATGGATGATGAGAGTTGATTAGATCAAGGGTTGTTGGAGAATTCAAACCGAGTTGAGAGGAATGTTGAGTTGGGATGAGTTGTGGGTTGAGAGGAGGAGATCAAGCCATTGACAGAGAAGAGTCAATTGTGAAAGATGAGAAGAGGAGAGAAGCAAATAGAAGATGTATTAAAAAGGAAGAAAGAGAAGAAGCAAAAGACCAGAATTGAAAAGAGAAAGAGCTCCAAGGTCAACTCATTGGGGGAGAGGCCCAAACCTGGTGAGGAGAGGGGCTCCCCAGGTGGTACCATAAATTTCACAGGGGCTCATCCCAGTTTACGTGACTACTGAGGTTGAGATAGAGGAGGCAAAGAGATGGCAGCAGAGACAGATTAGATGACCATAGATTCATCATTAAATTTAATTCATTCTTAACATGTTTCTTTGGAAATTGAAAACTTTCTTCTCTGCCTCCATGACTTTTGACTACCCAAATCACTCATGATTATGGACTAAGCAACCATCGATTGAGTTGAAGGTTTTGATTGAGTTTACCGATTCATGAAGCAATCAATCAAAAGAAAACCAAATTTGAAATTCCTCCCCAAGTACTCAACCATTCTCAATCCAACCAAACTTCTCTTCAACATCATCAAGATTGACCTCAATCTACAAAATATCCTCAAAGTTGCATGGATCTTTCCACATTGATCTGTGGTGATATTGAAGAGAGGATGACTGACTTGAAGTGGCCCAAAACTGTTTTGTTCATTGTCAGAAACTTTGTAGAGCATGTGGTGAATTGTAATCAATCACATGAACCAGTATCAAAGAACCCAGTCGTTATCTCACTTAACTCTAATTGAATTTTTAATGTGTTTTTTTTTTTTGTTTTTTTTTTTTTTTTTTTTTGGCATCCTTGCTTCTTCTTCTTCTTCTTCTTCTTCTTCTTCTTTTTTTTTTTTTTTTATTTTTTATTTTTCTAAGTACTTACTTACTCAAGCATGATTCATTAAGTAAACTAATCGAGGACTGTTGTATGAAACGGTCAATCGGTCTCACCCCGCCCGCCCGCCCGCCCGACGATCTTGACCATCATAACGCTGTCGATGATGAATTTTTAAACCAGAGAGAGGATCGATCAGTGTCAAAGTCACACTCCACTCCGTCACAAGCTTCAAAGAGGTTTGTTGTTGTTGTTGTTGTTGTGGTTGTGGTTGTGGTTGTTGTGGTTGTTTTTCTTGGATCGATGGATGGATGGATGAGAGAGGTAGAAGAGCAGATCGACAACGCCCGCTTTCACTCAAACACCACAAAAAACAAACAAACAAACAAAAAAAAAAATCTCGCTCTCTCGCTCCACCTCGTCCGCCCCCAGTCTCCTCCCTCGATCTCCCTTCCTCCATTCCCCTGCTCGACCCAAACAGGCCTTGAGAAAAAAAAAAAAAAAAAAAACCCTGGGAGCCGAGGAGGGGGGCATACTCAGTCTTATGCGGGTCATTAGGGTGGGTCTTTGCGTCTTGCGCGAGGGGCGCAGGTCGGGCCGGACTGAAGCGTACAGCGTGTTGGTCAGACCACACTGGTATCTCATGACCACGACACACTGATGCTCGACGAGGCCATTGGCGACCCCTCCTCGGCCGTGTTTTTTTTATCTGTCTTCCGGTAGATCAAGTGTATTATTTTAATTTTTAAGCGTTTGATCGAGGTTTGGATCGGATCGATAGATGGATGAGTGGGTGGATGGATGTATACGTGAAACATATACATCTTAGCACGCCGACTAGTCGTACAAAAAGTCTCGGGAACTCGAATAGAAAAAAAGAGAGAAGAAGAAGAAGAAAATCACGTGAGATCCAGGGTCGTTCGGGATGGTTTCAGGGGTTAGAAAACCGACCAAAATCAGAGACATCGAGAAACAAAGTGCACAGAGACATAGTGAAAGGTAGAAAGAAAGAAAGCAGAAAAATAAAAATCTCAGATCGTTCTGTGTTCGTGTATTTTCCTTGAAGGGCTTGTCTTGTAGGGCATGATGGATGGGTACGCATGAATACGTAGAGGGTTGATTATGTTGAATGATTTATAACTATGATTACTCATTTCTGTCCCCCCCCCCTCAACAAATAAAAAAAAAAAAAAAGGAAGAAAAAAAAAGTGATTTTTCGTGGGGGGAGTCAAGTCCTTGTAGACAACTTAGTCTTGGTAATAATTATTGGATCCGATTTTAATTTCGAGATGACGATGATTCGTCCGAGACGGTCTCATGTATGATTGCTCGTCCCACAACCTTTGACCAGACCATGGCGGATGAGAGCATCCCTTCTGTTAAACGATCGGCCACATTTCGAACACGAGTGTGGTCTGTGATCCTGATGAGATGATTTATGACGAGTCCTACAACCACCCGGGGAGAAGAGGGATCGAGGATGAATGGGAAGGGGTTACACCCGTGGGATTTTAGGATATCAGTAACGGAGGATCCGATGAGATCCAGAGAGCCGGGAAGAGGTAGATCAACAAAAACACGATATCGGGGGGTCAAGATCGTGAGACTGACAGGTCGTAATTTCGAGTAAAACTCTTGGGACACAAGCTACACTTGTACGGTTTCGTGGGTGTCGGATGATGGTAATCCTTATTCTCCTGGGAAAGAGTGGCTATGAAGAGCTGACGATCGAGACCGAGTTTGGATCGATGGGAATGATCGATGGAGATGAGGGATGAAGGATTGATGGCATCGATCTGGTGGGCTGGACCGTCGGGAATGAACTGAGGATGGGCCGAGATTGAGGGGAGGAGGAGGGAGGATGAGGATCGATGGTGGGGGGATGGATCGGGGAAGAGTTGATGATCCTCGAATCCGGTCTCACTCGAGTAGGTCTCGGCCTGTTTCTCGATGGCTGAGAGTGCTGAGAGTAATTCGATCTCATCCCAAGCTGATGATCGCTGTTGGAGTGAATCGTGGGATTCGATGAGCCCTGAGTGTTTGAGGTGGTCGAGTAAATCAAGTCGTGAGTGTGAGTGTGAGAGTGGATGGAGATCATGATACGAGCTGTTAGTTGGCATGGGCTCAAGTTGACTTACAGGAGTAATTCGAAGAAGCATGGATGAGATCGGGTGTCTTGGGCATTGGGGGAGAGTTGGAGGATTGGGAGGAGGAAGAGGAGCCGGAGGATTGAAGTTGATTTATTGATAGGACCCGATCGTCTTCCTCTTCGTCCTCCTCGTCGATGGTCATCGGTTCTTGATCGATGGGTTGCCTGTTGTTGATTCCTAGGAGATGGATCGAAGACCGACGAGCCATCTTACGACGATGATCGTCCTGATGGTCACCCAGACCGAGACCTACTTGGAGTCGCTCGCTGGATTCGTGGTCGTTGTCGGTCATCGACCAAGTTCGTTTGATTCTTGATTCGAAGGATGATGATGATTCGAAGGATGATGATGATTCGGAAGATGATGATGATTCGGGTGAGGAGGAGGATGGAGTAGTTTGGAGAGGATCGTAGGTAGCCGAGGAGAGATCGGATGATGGGGATGGGGATGGGGATGGGGATGGGGATGGGGATGGGAACTGGGATCTCATCGATCGATGGTGGTGTTGGTCTTGCCACTGATGATGATGATGGTCGGGGTGATGGTCATCACTCCCACTCCGATGAGTGATCATCATCTTCACCTTCATCCTATGCTTCCTCACGATGAGCCCCTGCCTGGCTATTAGCTACTCGCACCCCCTCGCGCTTTGTCTCTCTGTCTCTCCGGCTAGGTCTTTGGTGGGTGGTCGAAGATGGTTGGTTTATAAGAGTTGTTGATCTAGAATTTGTAAATCGATCGATCGATGAATTTGGACTATCAAGCTTGAATCTCT
The DNA here is from genome assembly GCA_025617555.3 of Puccinia polysora. Taxonomy (NCBI): domain Eukaryota; kingdom Fungi; phylum Basidiomycota; class Pucciniomycetes; order Pucciniales; family Pucciniaceae; genus Puccinia; species Puccinia polysora. The sequence continues at coordinate 8,105,119 of CM062629.1, forward strand.
AGGGGTCTGAGTAGCTTGGGGTGAGACTAGCTTAGCTTGATTGGGGATGGGGAGCCGAAGAGGGCAGTGAAGGGGGAAAGGGAAAGGGTGAGAAGGAAGAGCCTCGAGTCAGATCAGAGTCTGAGTTGGTGATCCTCCTGATCACGAACTGCCCGAGGCGCAGGCTGTGTGAATGGAAAAGTGGATGTGAATGTGAAAGTGGATGTGGATGAGTGAATGAGTGATGGAACGCGATAGTCTGGGGATCAGGGAATGGGATGGAGAATGATGCAGAAGGTTTTGATCTCCAATATTTTCATTCTCAGCCTGAAATCTCGCTCAACTCTGATCAGAGCACAATTCATGAACTCGACCAGCACCAGGCTCCAGCTCCCCAGCTCCCCAGCTCCCCAGCTCCCCAGCTCCAGCTGGTCGGAGTTCGACTGTAATACAATTACATAACTAAGTATCAGAGTGTGACGCTGAGCAGGTTGACAGCCTGAGTCGTCAGGTCAACCTGCGCCCGGCTCCCCCGCCCACCCTCTCCGTCTCCGTCTCCGTCCCGGCTGAACTCGATCATCATGTTCATGAGCTGCTGCCAGTGGGAGAGAGTGGGTTGGAGTGGGGATGGACATCCATCCATCCATCCATCTGCCCTATGACCATCCATACCTATACATACATATGTGCATACTTACGACCCACACTCCTGCAAACCTCCGACGTCCGTGTGGGACTAGGAGCAAGATCTCTGAAGGCCCTCGTCACATGAACCCATCATCAGTATGTACATACATCACACCACGTACGTACATACCCACATACCTCACACATCCAAGATTATCTACCACCCAGTGATCATCAGGACACAGGCAGGACCACAGGATTGAGTGGGACTGACTGACTCCCCGTGAGTTGGAAAGAATTATTAGTTCAAGGATGTCATAGTACTCGATCATCAGCGCCTCTAGCTGGGAACGATCGAGTCTCGAGTCCGCAAGATTCAATTCAGAGAGAGGTGGGGGAATTGGATTCATGGGTCTCAGATCTATGTAAAGCTGTACATGATAGGTTACCTATCGTCATGATGATGATCTCATAGGCTCCAAGAGTCTCGAGTCAGTCTAATCCTGACATCTTCCCCAGCTAGTCGCCTTCGCCGGGCAGGATCGAGGTGGAGGATATACCTGGCGATTCGAGAGAGAAAAGAGCTGGCTGGTTGGATGAGTTATTGACTCGGCGAGTTAGACTCGAGCCTACATAACACTCACATCTTGCCAGGAGGATGTAATAGGCAGTACGTAAGTAAGTATGACTCGGATAGATACATTTCTATGATCAAGGACCGACCCTATGTATGGATCGATCCCCACCTTACAAGTTCCCTTACCCTCCCAATCGAGCCCTACGATCCATACGGTAACGGAAGGCCGTCCGGGTCCACACCACCGCATCCATACCTGGTAAGCTCAAGCTCAAGATCCAAGAATAAGCATGCAGTTCGATGGAAATCATCCTCAGTACTCGAGATACATAGATACATAAATCCTTACTCTGACGAATTCCCTCCGAGGTTTCGAAGCCCGTCGAGCGAGCCAAGACGTCGAGTAGATCACACTCTTCTTCATCTAGAGCCTATCACGATCATCCCTCCTGGCACCTCTCTCGAGACTTCTCGACGAGCAACCCAACCCTCCCAGGTCCCATCAAGACCAATCGATCCTTCGGACCAACCGATCGAGGATCCATCGGTTGATCGTTGGTACCTCGATCAGCTGGCTCATCATCCCCCGATCGATCGTGTCTATCGTTTCCCCTCATCAGTCACAGGCCTATTGAATCGTCGGTGATTTGTATAAGATCCTAAATACATATCTTGGAGCTCTTTTGGCTCAAGTGAATATATATATATACTTATCACCTATTCGGATCGATGATAAGTACATCTATCTACTCATTCGATACACCTCTCATCCAACCTGCAAAGCACCAGAGCAACATCATACCTCACTTTTCCTCGATCCTCCTCCGACCGAGCGACTGAGGATCGACCTGCTTTCTCTACTAAGTATCTATATAGCCTGCGAATACTGATCAGGAATCATCGAAGAGCTCACCACTCATGTATGTATCACTGATGGGACTGAACCCCAGGTGGGTGGAGATCGGTTGCCTAGGTGGGCGCGCCTGCGGTTGATCGATAAGATCGTTGTTAGTCCATCCGAATCCTGTCAAGTCGTCTCTCCATCCATTCTTGATCGAGTCGGATCGGGGAGATTGGACGTTTCAGTCCGTGCAAGTATCATCAAAAATGAATACGATCATTTAGCGTGTATCGTCAATCGATCTCGTCTCCCCGGATGGCTGGTATTAGTATCCTCTCGATCATGTGATCATGTGGAGACGAGCAGGGAGGGGGGGCAAAACCGCAGCATGACCAATTAGATCGATGTGACAACAACAACGGATCGAATGACCCCCACTACTGCCAGTTTTCAGATCGTTGATGACTTTCGGCACCGTACCGTCTCGATGCCGAAATTCAAATCGACCGTCAACCGACTGGTGATGGTGGTCACCGACCGGCTTCAAGGTTTCAACTTTCCCCAAGTTTTTTTTTTTTCATATGATTTTAAACATTTTATTATGAGGTTCGTTGAGAATCGGATTGATAAATTTTTATCCATGGTGATTAAGTATTCATCATCCATCCATCACCATACCCCCGCGCTAACGGCTAAAAAGTATTTTAGCCTGACGCGAGATGTCTCAATTGTTTATTTCCTTTGACACCTCATCAATATCATGATGTTGGTCACCGATCGTGGTGGGTGGATTAATAATACAGGGACTACGTTGCGACACGATCGAGCGTGCTCACTCGCTCTCCTCATCCCACAATGCTCAGCCCCATCCTAGTCCACCACCGTATCTCTCCGATCAGGTCAATATCGTGTATAGGATCTAATAGGCTCAGACTAGCTCAAGTCCAGACGCGATGGAATCTCCGGCTGGCGCAGTAAATCATGAAACATGTTAATAGGTATGAGCACCACAGTTTATGATGGACTATATGTACGAGTGTATCTAGGTTTGTATTCACATCCATCCGTACAACTATCTATCGTGGGGCTCGTAAATCTCATCAGGAAACCGACTGGACATCCAGTAACAGTATATGTACTTCAAGTGTGACCCGATGTTCTTTCAGCCGCTCGGACGTTTTCATCATCTTCCACCGGCATTGGATGATATTTATTTATTCACGCGCCCCTGTCAAGCCAAGCGTGTAAGGTACTGTATGTGCAAATCGTCACCGATATGTCGATATCCAGACGTAAGTGTATATCTCTACGTATCTGTGTATGTACATAATACGTATACATACATCTTCGGGGGTCAATTTTCATGTTACTTTGTGGGCCCGAGCGACCGTTGAGGTCACGCTGGGAATATGGATCGTGAAGTGGATACAGAGGCTCGGGTGTAGGCCAGTAGGTCCTGTGTAATGACGGGGAAAAGGTAACGCAGTCAGTGGGAGTCGAACCCACATCTGCCCATTGCATGCGGGATGCTCTAACCATTGAGCTATAACCGCTTGGTGCGAGGTGTACATCACAACATCCTGGTCTGAAAGCATGTGTGAGAACTCGACCCAAGGCCCGAAGAAATGGTCAGGAGATCCGGGGTGGGGGTGGTGGGGGGTAGGGGGGGGGGGGCAGCTGGGATCGGTAGATTCGATCACGGGTCACAATCACTGGGACCTTGGCGGCTAATCATGGTCACGACGGAGTCGGCACTGCCGCCACCCGGAGCCAAGAAAGAAGTCATGATGGTAGGTACATACAGAGATCCAAGGCTGCAGCGAGTGAGACGAATGATGAGGGAAGCGGGGAAGTGGGGAGAAGCCGAATGAGCGGATGCGGTTTAGTGAGGTCATCGTGGCACACCACTGAATAGGTCAACCCCCCACCCTATCATCATCGATACCGGGCCGAACCTACAGGAGTATCGATCGTGGCGTGGCGCGGCATGAGGTCGAGTGTGTATGTGGTGATGGTGTTGAGAGCTGGGTGACTGGGGGTGGATGCCGATGGATGGATCTAGCAAAGGGACTCGATTGATCACGTTTCGCTCATACTCGTCATCAGCCGTCGCATCGGGGCTGACAGTCTATTCGTCCCTAGACTCATGCTCTCAACACCCTGTTCACTCGATCGTTTCATCATCAGCCTTAGCCGAAACGAGTTCGGATGGCAGGATGATGTGGTGCTCTCTAGAAGCTTGGAAGAGGGTCTTCATCAGAGCTCAGGCTCGCTCGACTCTGGTGTGGGATCCTTTGAAACGGATACGCGTCGCCTCGATCGAGATCGGTTTCTTAGGTCATGGGTCTCGCTCGAGCTGAGCTCATCGGGAGGAGTGTGAGGGTGAACTCATGACGTCGGAGCTCGAAGGGATCAGGATTAGATCAGTCGGAGGACTGGTGACCTTGATCCCGATCATCATCATCATCATCATCATCCCCAATATACCTGATCCGATTCGAGTCACAGTTTCGAGAGGAGTCTTGAATTTCAAAACTGTCTAATCGAGTTAAAACCCTGAGTGAAGACGAACGTCCAGTATCTAAATAGCGATCAAGTATTTAGATACACAAACACACACTCCCATGCCTAAACGTAAATCACGTATTTATGTATGATCAATAACCTTCTGGTCCATCAATCCTCCCCACGCGTGTCATTGTAACCACCTGGTTTGATGACCGATTTGATTTTCTTTCGGTCTCCCCTCCGGACCTCCCTCTGATTGCTCGCACCGGTGCCGGTACCACCCGAGTCCGGCTTCCTGGGAGCTGACTGATCTCCTGCGCGGGCCGAACTGACGTGATGAAATTCCTCGCTCCTTCCTTTCATCAGCTGCAACGATAGGATTGATCTCACAGCCAGATCGTGGGCCCAATCGGCCCAAATCGATTAGTCTCGGTCTCACGCGTTTGAACGATTAGGGAACCCCAAGGGGGTCTTAAAAATCTCACTATTGCTTAGACCCCCCCCCACCAAAAAAAAAAAAAAAAAAAAAGGAATAAACTAATGTTTTTGGTTTCTGTCAGGGATTTAACCTCTAATGCTGAACTTGGCCGTGGTTAAACCTACAAGAGTAAGACAAAACTAATATTAAAGTTGGTTTTTGACTCAAATAACCCAAACAATAGCTAAAATCTCACCAACTCAAACAATAATAAGGAATTGTGAACAAAAAGCCACACCTTAAACCTTTATAAAACCCAAGGGGCCTGGCTCCAAATAAATGAAGTTCAAAGGAGTTTTGCTTATAAATAAGCAGACACACCCTTTATAGTAGTAACACCCAAGGGTTACTACTCCAATTCAGACCTTCCACTGAAAATTGAAGTTGCCAATAAGATTATTAATTGATTATAATACTAAAGTTTATAGCCCCAGTCAATCTCCTCTTGAGACTAAGTTTGATAAGCTTGTTAACTCTTGCCATATTCTCTTACAAAAAATTGATCATATATAACTGGTGAGGGGGCTATAGGGTGAAGAACCTCCACTTTTTAGGTAACAGGAGCCCTCAGGGGACTCAAGGGATCATCAGGAGAGTCCTAGGCTTCCCCTGGTTTCATCCTCAAGGGCCCAGAACCCCATTACATCATACCCAATGTGGAATAGGGTACTAGTACTCATTGGGGAGGATTTTCAATGTAAAAGGTTCTAATTAAATACCCCAAAGGGTAGTTAAATGATCCTAGGACTTTAACATCAGTCAAAAGGAAAGTACAGAATTCCTAGAACACCCCAGAAAGATTACATACCCATAAATTGATAGCCTTGGCATGTGTGACGTAAAGATTCCTTGAGCTACCCTACCCGCTACAGCTTGCAACTTCAAGTCACTGCGGCTGCGGGCAGCGATCTGGTCTACCCGGCGTACTAGACCAATTCCCAGCTCGAGGAAGAAAAACGTCCTTCTGAGCAATCCTTCCCTCTCTGTCAACCTTTCCGTTTGTCTTCCCCCCTTCTGATCTCGATCCCTCTGTTGCACCCAATCCTTCCCTTCCTGTTCTCTCAGCCCAACCGTCTGTCAACTCCATCCGCTACGTGTCGTAACCACCAAAGCCACATCCGCCTCACCTAGGTCACCAAAGCACCTACAAAACCCCCTTGGTGAAGATCACAGACTCCAGGAGGAGCAAGTACAAGATTCAAGAGGAGCCTGATCCTCAGTACCACACAAACTCCTGCCTGCAATTTATCAACCAAGATAGTTTGTAGTGTGCAAGATTCAGGTAACTTATCTCACGGCTCAACCTTCATGACTTCTTGTTATCTATAATCTCACTTATGACTGAACCTGCTATTATCAATTAGTGTCTATAGCTTATACTACTACAAGAGTTTATATGAGGATTGAAATAAAGAGACTCGTGTCATTATCTCATGGTAGCAAGAGTCAACTCTTGATCCTATAAACTCTTGAGTAGATAACAGCAATCAAATTCACCTAGGTACTCCCCAGATATGGTCAACGGTCATCCCATCCATATACCTCAATTGGACGATTCAGACGATGACTATTCCACAAAATCAAAAATCGTCAAGCTCACAAGACATAACTGGCATGACTGGAAGAGCGCGTTTGAAGACATACTTATCGGCAAAGGGCATGAGGAAATCCTAGATGACGAGTGGATCAAACAAAATCTAGGCACAAAGACCTACCGACAAAAGAACGCTCTGGCCCTAAGCATACTACAAAACTTGGTGGATAGGGATCTACTTTTGTGCATTAAACTCAGCAAGTCAAATTTCAGCAAGGCCTACCAATTACTCACAGCTGAATGCGGTGGAAACTCCCTCATAGTCATTGGGGATGCCTTAATACAACTAGTTAACCTAACATATGAACCGGGAAGGAGCCTACAAGATCATACCTTGGCATTCAAGGACGCTTACATAAACCTATCCAACATGATTGAAGCCCAACCCAGTGAAAACAAGATCATGACCGTATCCTCCGCCCTGGCAGCCATCTTCTACATAAAAAGCCTCAGGTTGGACAACCTCATCTCAAGTATCACCTTGACACTCTACAACATTCGCCCCTTCTCTCTTGAGGCCATGTCAACCAGGGTACTACTAGAAGACTCACGACAAGAGTCCAATTCTACCAAGGCCAGCTACTACGCATCAAACCCCCATGTGCACAACCATCAGCCTCATCAAAGACCTCCAAAGAACGGTGTCAGGAAACCACCGGAAAAGGAAAGTAGACCTACCCCGTTTAGACCTTGATTGGCCGTCCCTACTTGCAAGAATCCTCAGGCGGGAAATCAACCGTCATCCATAGCGGCCCAGATTGAAAGACTGGACAGAGAACTCAAGCAACTTTGAACTGCTCACTCGGTTAATATGGCTGAAGAAAACAACAAAGATTCTCAACCTGACGACCCCGTCAATGACACAAACATCATCATTGAACAATTCTCCAATCCCAAGGACTGCGGTTTTTTGGTCGCAGAAGATACATTATACTCCACCTCTGACGTTAAAGACACCACTTACGAATTGGTCTATGACTCAGGGGCCTCCAGATCCACCGTGTTCAACCTGTCACTGCTACAGGACCCAACACCGGTATCAAAACAACTCAGCACTTACGGCGGCAACGTCAAAGTCACCCACGTCGGAAAGCTCAACATTGGCGGGATGGTGATATTCCCAGTTTTTTATGCCCCTGATGGTCCAAGAAACCTTGTGTTGGCCACCCAACTGGAAGATCATGGACTTAAGGTGGTACATAAGCATCACACCGTTCTTGTCAAGCTAGCTGATTGCATAGTATATAGATTCCCAAGAATTGGCAATCTATACATCTCCTTCCACAAACCAACATTGGACATAAATTTGGTAAAATTTTCAGCCACCAAAATTGACTGGCACATTACCCTTGGACACCCATCGGACAACTACTTGAAAAAATTCCTCCAATTGCACAACATTCCCTACCCGTCTCCACTCCCATCGTCTGCCAGATGCTCCATCTGCACTCAATGCAAGATCAAACAGAAATCCCACTCTAATCCACTCCCCTCCTCCACCAAACCCTTTGCGCAACTACATCTTGACATACTACAAGTTACCCCGCCGTGCAAGCAGTCCGCAACTTACATCCTGGTTGTGATTGACGACTTCTTGCGATTCAACTGGACGTATGTCATGAAGTACAAGTCCAATGCCAAAGACAAAATTGTAAGCTATATTCTTGAGATCAAGAATCAGCTCAACATAGTCCCCGCGTTCCTGCACTGCAACTGAGGGGGAGAGTTTGGGTCAGCTAAACTTTGCAATTTCCTATCTGCCCAGGGAATTGTACTGGAACAAGGCCCGGCCAACTCGCCCCAAACCAACGGACTTGCCAAGCGGTTCAACCAAACTATCCTCACCAAAATGAGGTGTCTTCTGGCTCAATCCAACGTCCCAATCAATTATTGGGACAAGGCCGCCCAGTACTTGTCTACGTTAATCAACCTCCTACCCTCAGCAGCACTGGAATGGAAGTTGCCGGTCAGCGTGCTGCTAGATGTCAACACCACGATTGAACCGGTACGCAATGTACTAACGTTGATTCCATTTGGCTTGAAGGTTCACGTCCATAGTCCCCCCACGTCAAAGGTTGAGGTAAGGTCCAAACCCTTACTGTTCTTGGGCTACAAACCGTACTCGGACGCTGGTTGTTTCCTGGATCCAAACAAGCGCCGGGTAGTGGTAAGTCAGGACTTCACTCCAACCCGGGTTGTATTCAACTACGGATCTGGTTTGTCCATGCGGAAGACACCGGCATCACTTCCGGCAAACGCTGCTCTGGCATCACAACCATCATCTGCATCCGGTCAAGTCACTTCAATCCATGTCCCAGTCTCCAAACCCCACCTCAATTGTCAACGATTGGCCCCTGTCTCGCCTCCCAGCATCTCAGAACCTTCCCCGCTGACTCCCCACGTCGCCAAACCTGTCAAGGTTACTCCAAGTCAACACCCCTTGAAAACAAAGAACCTACCAAAGGGCTATACATACGTTCCCTACTACAAAAAGGCCCCAAAAAACGTGTCCTCCAACATTGACGTCACCGCCATACTCTCACACTCTCAGCGCCAGCGCGTTCCAACTGAAGACAAGGAGGATGGCGACAAAGTCCACCTCAGCAAGGTGGTATCCGTGGAAAAAGCAATGTCCAATCCAAACAAGCACCCAAAGTGGATCAAATCGATGACGGCGGAGAATGACTCCCTCCTCATGCACAAGACAGGTACACTGGTTCCTTGTCCTGTTGACAATAAGGTCATCGGTGGTATGTGGCGGCTGGTACAAAAGAAGAACAAGTTTGGCGAAATTACCAGACAAAAATACAGGTGGGTGTGCTTTGGCAACCACCAAGAATATCCCCGTCACTACCTCAATACCTACTTGTCAGTAGGCCGTAGCGAATCACTAAGGGCCCTATTGTTGGCTGCGGTCCAGCACGACTGGCATGTTGTTCAGTTCAATGTCAAGACCGCATTCCTGTATGGCAACATTGACGCGGTCATCCATGTTGCTCAGGTTGCTGGCTTTGAAGTACCCGGCAAAGAGGACTGGGTTTGGAAGCTGAACAAATCACTCTACAGTACAAAACAGGCCCCAAGGTGTTGGAGGTCTCACCTGGTGAAGACCCTAAAATCACTCAGACTGGAACCCTCCATGGGGGATGAGTCCATATTTGTCAGCAAATCAAAGTCAATCAAGTTGCACATCCACATGGACGCCGGGTTGATTATTGGGAAAAACCGGCAAGAGATTGACTGGATCCTAAAACTTCTGGGGGGGAACTACAAAATTAAGATTCAGGACCGGCCATCTCAGCACCTTGGCTACACTCTTGAATGGAACAGCAATGGGTTGTTGAAAATCCATCAAAGCAATTTCATAAAGAAGGCGCTGAGCGACTTTGGATTTGAGAATCTCAATGCAGTCAAGGCTCCAGCCCCCATGAACATACACAACATAGTTAGCCAGGAATTGCACAACTTTGATGTGAAAACCATGCAGAAGGCTCTAGGTACCTTGATCCACATAGCAATCCACACCAGACCCAACATACAGTTCAAGGTGGGCCTACTATCTCAGTTTGCAAACAAGCCCACACAAGCCCACTGGAAAATGGTAAAGCACCTGTTTTGGTACCTTCAAGGAACAAAGTCCGTAGGCTTGTTATTCAAAAAATCCTCCGATCCAAAGGATCAGCTATGCGGATGGGCTGACACCGACTATGGCCAATCAACGACCACTCAAAAGTCAACCACCAGGTATGTCATCACTCTTTAGGCAACCCTATCAGTTGGACAACAAAAAAGCAAACCGTAGTTGCGCAGTCTACCACCAAAGCAGATTTTATTGCAATCAATCAGTGCGCAAAGCAACTGAGATGGCTGTTGACTCTTGTCATTTGCCTAGGCATATCAATCCCAAAGCCCATAATCAAGAACGACAATCAAGGAGCAAACTTTATCAGTCAAGAGGCTCAACTTAATCCAAACTCATGACACATAGAGATTTGTTTTCAATACGTCCGGGATCTGGTATCCAAATCACTGTTATCTGTTGAACATGCGCCCTCAGATGAAATGATTGCGGACGTTCTAACCAAACCTCTCGGATACGTGAAGGTCATACAGGCAAGGGCCCAACTACACCTGACCTCCGCGGAATCTAGGAGGAGTGTGATGTAAAGATTCCTTGAGCTACCCTACCTGCTATGGCTTGCAACTTCAAGTCACTGCGGCTGCGCGCAGCAATCTGGTCTACCCGGCGTACTATTCCAATTCCCAGCTCAAGGAAGAAAAACGTCCTTCTGAGCAATCCTTCCCTCTCTGTCAACCTTTCCGTTTGTCTTCCCCCCTTCTGATCTCGATCCCTCTGTCGCACCCAATCCTTCCCTTCCTGTTCTCTCAGCCCAACCGTCTGTCAACTCCATCCGCTATGTTTCGTAACCGCCAAAGCCACATCCGCCTCACCTAGGTCACCAAAGCACCTACAAAACCCCCTTGGTGAAGATTGCAGACTCCAGGAGGAGCAAGTACAAGATTCAAGAGGAGCATGATCCTCAGTACCACACAAACTCCTGCCTGCAATTTATCAACCAAGATAGTTTGTAGTGTGCAAGATTCAGGTAACTTATCTCACGGATCAACCTTTATAACTTCTGATTATCTATAATCTCACTTATGACTGAACCTGCTATTATCAATTAGTGTCTATAGCTTATACTACTACAAGAGTTTATATGAGGATTGAAATAAAGAGACTTGTGTCATTATCTCATGGTAGCGAGAGTCAACTCTTGATCCTATAAACTCTTGAGTAGATAACAGCAATCAAATTCACCTAGGTACTCCCCAGATATGGTCAACGGTCATCCCATCCATATACCTCAATCGGACGATTCAGACAATGACTATTCCACAAAATCAAAAATTGTCAAGCTCACAAGACATAACTGGCATGACTGGAAGAGCGCGTTTGAAGACATACTTATTGGCAAAGGGCATGAGGAGATCCTAGACGACGAGTGGATCAAACAAAATCTAGGCACAAAGACCTACTGACAAAAGAACGCTCTGGCCCTAAGCATACTACAAAACTTGGTGGATAGGGATCTACTTTTGTGCATTAAACTCAGCAAGTCAAATTTCAGCAAGGCCTACCAATTACTTGCAGCTGAATGCGGTGGAAACTTGCTCATAGTCATTGGGGATGCCTTAATACAACTAGTTAACCTAACATATGAATCGGGAAGGAGCCTAAGAGATCATACCTTGGCATTCAAGGACGCTTACATAAACCTATCCAACATGATTGAAGCCCAACCCAGTGAAAACAAGATCATTACTGTATCCTCTGCCCTGGCAGCCATCTTCTACATAAAAAGCCTCAGGTTGGACAACCTCATCTCAAGTATCACCTTGACACTCTACAACATTTGCCCCTTCTCTCTCAAGGCCATGTCAACCAGGGTACTACTAGAAGACTCACGACGAGAGTCCAATTCTACCAAGGCCAGCTACTATGCATCAAACCCCCATGTGCACAACCATCAGCCTCATCAAAGACATCCAAAGAACGGTGTCAGGAAACCACCGGAAAAGGAAAGTAGACCTACCCCGTTTAGACCTTGATTGGCCGTCCCTACTCGCAAGAATCCTCAGGTGGGAAGTCAACCGTCATCCATAGCGGCCCAGATTGAAAGACTGGACAGAGAACTCAAGCAACTTTGAACTGCTCACTTGGTTAATATGGCTGAAGAAAACAACAAAGATTCTCAACCTGACAACCCCGTCGATGACACAAACATCATCATTGAACAATCCTCCAATCCCAAGGACTGCGGTTTTTTGGTCTCGGAAGATACATTATACTCCACCTCCAAAGTTAAAGACACCACTTACTAATTGGTCTATGACTCAGGGGCCTCCAGATCCACCGTGTGCAACCTGTCACTGCTACAGGACCCAACACCGGTATCAAAACAACTCAGCACTTACGGCGGCAACGTCAAATTCACCCACGTCGGAAAGCTCAACATTGGCAGGACGGTGATATTCCCAGTGTTTTATGCCCCTGATGGTCCAAGAAACCTTGTGTCGGCCACCCAACTGGAAGATCATGGACTTAAGGTGGTACATAAGCATCACACTGTTCTTGTCAAGCTAGCTGATCGCATAGTATATAGATTCCCAAGAATTGGCAATCTATACATCTCCTTCCACAAACCAACGTGGGACATAAATTTGGTAAAATTTTCAGCCACCAAAATTGACTGGCACATTACCCTTGGACACCCATTGGACAACTACTTGAAAAAATTCCTCCAATTGCACAACATTCCCTACCCGTCTCCACTCCCATCGTCTGCCAGATGCTCCATCTGCACTCAATGCAAGATCAAACGGAAATCCCACTCTAATCCACTCCCCTCCTCCACCAAACCCTTTGCGCGACTACATCTCAACATACTACAAGTTACCCCGCCGTGCAAGCAGTCCGCGACTTACATCCTGGTTGTGATTGACAACTTCTTGCGATTCAAACGGACGTATGTCATGAAGTACAAGTCCAATGCCAAAGACAAAATTGTAAGCTATATTCTTGAGATCAAGAATCAGCTCAACATAGTCCCCGCGTTCCTGCACTGCGACTGAGGGGGAGAGTTTGGGTCAGCTAAACTTTGCAATTTCCTATCTGCCCAGGGAATTGTACTGGAACAAGGCCCGGCCAACTCGCCCCAAACCAACGGACTTGCCGAGCGGTTCAACCAAACTATCCTCACCAAAATGAGGTGTCTTCTGGCTCAATCCAACGTCCCAATCAATTATTGGGATGAGGCCGCCCAGTACTCGTCTACGTTAATCAACCTCCTACCCTCAGCAGCACTGGAATGGAAGTTGCCGGTCAGCGTGCTGCTAGATGTCAACGCCACGATTGAACCGGTACGCAATGTACTAACGTTGATTCCATTTGGCTTGAAGGTTCACGTCCATAGTCCCCCCACGTCAAAGGTTGAGGTAAGGTCCAAACCCTTACTGTTCTTGGGCTACAAACCGTACTCGGACGCTGGTTGTTTCCTGGATCCAAACAAGCGCCGGGTAGTGGTAAGTCAGGACTTCACTCCAACCCGGGTTGTATTCAACTACGGATCTGGTTTGTCCATGCGGAAGACACCGGCATCACTTCCGGCAAACGCTGCTCTGGCATCACAACCATCATCTGCGTCTGGTCAAGTCACTTCAATCCACGTCCCAGTCTCCAAACCCCACCTCAATCGTCAACGATTGGCCCCTGTCTCGCCTCCCAGCATCTCAGAACCTTCCCCGCCGACTCCCCACGTTGCCAAACCTGTCAAGGTTACTCCAAGTCAACACCCCTTGACAACAAAGAACCTACCAAAGGGCTATACATACGTTCCCTACTAAGAAAAGGCCCCAAAAAACGTGTCCTCCAACATCGACGTCACCGCCATACTCTCACACTCTCGGCGCCAGCGCGTTCCAACTGAAGACAAGGAGGATGGCGACAAAGTCCACCTCAGCGAGGTGGTATCCGTGGAAAAAGCAATGTCCGATCTGAACAAGCACCCAAAGTGGATCAAATCAATGACGGCGGAGAATGACTCCCTCCTCATGCACGAGACAGGTACACTGGTTCCTTGTCCTGTTGACAATAAGGTGATTGGTGGTATGTGGCGGCTGGTACAAAAGAAGAACGAGTTTGGCGAAATTACCAGACAAAAATACAGGTGGGTGTGCTTCGGCAACCACCAAGAATATCCCCGTCACTACCTCGATACCTACTTGTTGGTAGGCCGTAGCGAATCACCAAGGGCCCTATTGTTGGCTGCGGTCCAGCACGACTGGCATGTTGTTCAGTTCGATGTTGAGACCGCATTCCTGTACGGCAACATTGACGCGGTCATCCACGTTGCTCAGGTTGCTGGCTTTGAAGTACCCGGCAAAGAGGACTGGGTTTGGAAGCTGAACAAATTGCTCTACGGTACAAAACAGGCCCCAAGGTGTTGGAGGTCTCACCTGGTGAAGACCCTAAAATCACTTGGACTGGAACCCTCTGTGGGGGATGAGTCCATATTCGTCAGTGAATCGAAGTCAATCAAGTTGCACATCCATGTGGACGCCGGGTTGATTATTGGGAAAAACCGGCAAGAGATTGACCAGATCCTAAAACTTCTGGGGGGGCACTACAAAATTAAGATTCAGGACCGGCCATCTCAGCACCTTGGCTACACTCTTGAATGGAACAGCAATGGGTTGTTGAAACTCCATCAAAGCAATTTCATAAAGAAGGTGCTGAGCAACTTTGGATTTGAGAATCTCAACGCAGTCAAGGCTCCAGCCCCCATGAGCATACACGACGTAGTTAGCCAGGAATTGCCCGACTTTGATGTGAAAACCATGCAGAAGGCTCTAGGTACCCTGATCCACATAGCAATCCACACCAGACCCAACATACATTTCAAGGTGGGCCTACTATCTCAGTTTCCAAACAAGCCCACACAAGCCCACTGGAAAATGGTAAAGCACCTGTTTTGGTACCTTCAAGGAACAAAGTCTGTAGGCTTGTTATTCAAAAAATCCTCCGATCCAAAGGATCAGCTATGCGGATGGGCTGACGCTGACTATGGCCAATCAACAACCACTCAAAAGTCAACCACCGGGTATGTCATCTCTCTTTACGGCAACCCTAACAGTTGGAAAACAAAAAAGCAAACTGTAGTTGCGCAGTCTACCACCAAAGCAGAGTTTATTGCAATCAATCAGTGCGCAAAGCAACTGAGATGGCTGTTGACTCTTTTCATTGGCCTAGGCATATTAATCCCAAAGCCCATAATCAAGAACAACAATCAAGGAGCGAACTTTATCAGTTGAGAGGCTCAACTTAATCCAAACTCATGACACATAGAGATTTGTTTCCAATACGTCTGGGATCTGGTATCCAAATCACTGTTATCTGTTGAACATGCGCCCTCAGATGAAATGATTGCGGACGTTCTAACCAAACCTCTTGGATACGTGAAGGTCATACAGGCAAGGGCCCAACTACACCTGACCTCCGCGGAATCTAGGAGGAGTGTGACGTAAAGATTCCTTGAGCTACCCTACCCGCTACGGCTTGCAACTTCAAGTCACTGCGGCTGCGCGCAGCAATCTGGTCTACCCGGTGTACTAGTCCAATTCCCAGCTCAAGGAAGAAAAACGTCCTTCTGAGAAATCCTTCCCTCTCTGTCGACCTTTCCGTTTGTCTTCCCCCCTTCTGATCTCAATCCCTCTGTCGCACCCAATCCTTCCCTTCCTGTTCTCTCAGCCCAACCGTCTGTCAACTCCATCCGCTATGTGTCGTAACCGTCAAAGCCACATCCGCCTCACCTAGGTCACCAAAGCACCTACAAAACCCCCTTGGTGAAGATCGCAGACTCCAGGAGGAGCAAGTACAAGATTCAAGAGGAGCCTGATCCTCAGTACCACACAAACTCCTGCCTGCAATTTATCAACCAAGATAGTTTGTAGTGTGCAAGATTCAGGTAACTTATCTCACGGCTCAACCTTCATAACTTCTTGTTATCTATAATCTCACTTATGACTGAAACTGCTATTATCAATTAGTGTCTATAGCTTATACTACTACAAGAGTTTATATGAGGATTGAAATAAAGAGACTTGTGTCATTATCTCAACATGTACTTACTTCTCAATTCCTACTACCTTGGCATTGATCATACATATAAGGTATGTATAGTCTTGGCAATGATATAACATGGTCTATGATTTAAAACTGAGCTCAGAGTCCTCTGAGTGGACGCTCTCAAGGCTCAGTGAAGTATATTAAAGTATAATTACATCCCAAAGGGGGATAAGATTAAAAAGTATGCAATTTGTTTATACAGAGTAGAGATTCTGGCTCAAAGTAATTACTAAAACTTGTCCCCAAAGGAATGGAACATATTTGGAAGTTTAATATCAATAGTTGGGACACATCTGATTCCTCATAAATTAATTTAAAGTTAAATTGGAAACTCATCTTGATAATACATATTATCAAGGTTTACATTCCATAATCAATACTCATAATAACATACTTATAAAATATTATCAAAATTTATGATAAAATTTTAAAACTTCTGATCATTATTCATTCTTGTCTCTATGGTGGTTTAAAACAGTGACCTTGGTGTCAGATAATGGAAGATGAGCCTAGGAATTAACCACTATACCAACAAGACATATGGGTTGTGCAGACATTTGGACAAGTCTAATTGTCTTCTGGCTGACACTTTCTCTCTTCCAAACTCATGGTTCTGCTTTGAAAATCTCACTATTGCTTAGGCCCCCCCAAAAAAAAAGAAAATAAAATAAATAAAGTAATGTTTTTGCTTTCTCTCTTCCAAACTCATGGTTCTGCTTTCATGATTGAATATATATGTATATGCCAATTGAGTAGAAGTCAAAATTGTGGTGGGAAAGTAATCAATCAAACAGTACCAAGCACCAAGCTTGGGTAGTCAATGAACCTCAAGCCTCTAGGAGGATCTTCTGTGTTTTCCTAGTTCCATTACCTTTTCTATCTTCATCTGGTTTACCATCTTACCTACTTTTCTAAAAATGTTCATATTCCTTTCTTGGTCAGAAGATCCAAACAGTCTTGAATCTAGTGATTGAATGACTCATAGGGAATTTTTTAGAATCAAAAAAAAAAAAACAGAAATTCCCTTGTCTTCATTTCATGGTGTCAATCAGGTTCCTATAACTATTGTTTTGTATGTATTGACATGGTCCTTGTATAATAATTTAGAATATTCTCATGAAAGGTTTGTCTTTCCTAAATCTGTAGTTAATATTTCTCAAAACTTCCAATACTGCCCCCTGAAAGCTTGCATCAGTATTCATGAAAGGGAAAAGAATAAAATAAATAGGAAGGAGATAAGAAGAGATAAGAAGGAAATGAGAAAAATACAGCAGGAAATTTACAACAGAATCATGATTGCCACATGAAGCAACAGACAAGATTGAATTTGGTTATCAAACTGATTTACAACATGTTCAAAAGGTTTTTTTCCCAATTTTGTTTCATCGGTGGTAAATGTTTTGTCATGATATCTTTCAGTTTATCCACCGTGCTTGCCAAGAATAGCCTAAAGTTATTCCTCTGTACAATGTTGTTCACATAGAAAAAGTTCTATCCAACATGTTCAATCCAGCCTCTTGATGTATTGTCCTCCATTACCAGTATCACAGTCTTATTTTCATAAAAGATTGTCACCAGAATAAATTCATAAAATTGATTCACCAGTTCATGCAGAAATAGTAAGAAACCTGTTTCAGCCCCAATTGCAACATATTCTGCCACACATGTTGACATGGAAACCAATTTCTGTCTCCTTGAGCTCCATGCAATGGTTTGACCTCCAAAGCAAACTAAAAAACCAATTTTGGACTATTTAAATTTTCCACCCCATCCCACATCAGCCCATAATTCCAGATTATCATCTATTGGGTTTATGTTTAATTTAAAGTGGGTAGACAGAAATAATAGGACTGATTGACCAAAAACAGTCAGTTTATCTTCAGGGATATGTTTCAATCTAATCAATTGTTCAAAAAAAAAAAAAGGTATGTAGTTACTTTTATTCATGGGAATAGATATTTTAGCATCTGGACTTTTTTTTTTTTTAAAAAAAAAAAAAAATTCAAAAAAATCACAAAACACTCAAGAAAAATGCTGGAGGAAAAGAAAAATTGAAAAATTCTGTACCATTGATAGTTTTTTTCTCCTTTTTAGGGGTGTTAGTGAGGATCAAAATGCAAATGATTATCATGAAGAAAAAAAAAAAAAAATTGAGAGTTCCTAAAAAAATTCAAAACCAGTTTTGATTGATATTGAATTTTAAGTGGCTTGGTAAGATGGTGATGGTAATTTTGAGATGGGGTGGTTGGAAGTCATGGAAACCACTTAGAAATCCTTATTCAAGCTCTGTGGTCATCTGATGTTCATATTGTTCAATTCTTCTACTCCCTTTCAGCTTTGAGGTACCTTAAGCTCCTTGAGTTTATATTGAACTGAGGTTTATTTTGGGTTGGGCTGATTAGAATTGCTCTGAAAATGATTCCAACCATTGAGATTGTACCCTCTTCCAATGGTTGGACCATCTTGATCTTCTGAAACAACCAATTGCCTCAAGAAGACTAAATGTTTTTTTTTAAAAAGAAACATGAATCAGATCCAAATATGAGGATTAGGATTGTGAAAAAATGAATTACCATCTTTGTTTTTTGGATCAATTGAGTAGTCAGACATCAAAATCAAAAAAACAAGTCAGTGGAGATGTGGAAATGGAGCCTGGCGATGGGATGGTCAACAGAAATATTGTAACACCCAGGGCTTCATCTACATTGTTTGAAGTACCCGGGTGTGGTTGATTTGACAAAAAGTCCCACAACTTTTGTGTAGCCACTGTACCATCTTTTGTTACCATGATGTCAACAAGTAGATGCTTCAGAGCCAGCAAATGATTGGCATAGGGATGAAAACAGTAGAATGCAAGAAAATTTACTGCATACAAAATTTCTGGCCTGGTTCCAATTTCTAATTAGTTCAACAATCCAATGAATGACTGGAATTAAGTTATATCAACCCCACCTTCAGTGAATGTCTCTAGTGGCTTGTCCGGGAGAGTGGAAGACATTGTCATCGATGATTGTTGAAAATGGTGTTCCTCATGATTGACTATCTGGCACCCCAAGTGTTTCTGAGACAGGGTGATTCCATTGACCTGATTGATGGTGATCCCCAAAATCCTAAAAATTCTTTCCTTCCACTTTGTTCTCAGAGAAACCTACAGACCCCATTTAATTTGTTCCTGCAACAGCATACTGTTGGATATTACCACTACATCATCTAGATGCATCCAGAATATAAAAACATTGTTGCCTTTCCAACGTTGATAAAGTGAAAGCTCAACTTCCTCAAATTCAAACCCAATCCCTAACATGATACCCTTGAAGTGTTTCCACCAGAAATGTGGTGCCTGCTTTGTGCCATAAAGCACCTTGTTCAAGTAGAGGACCTTTCCATGTAGTTCCAGAAACACATCTACAGGTGGTTTTGCATATATGGTTCCATCAATTTTACTGTATAGATACACACTTGAAACATCAAATGAATTTATTATCAAACTATTCTTCACCACAATAGCAAGCAAGAGACACATAGATGACAGAGATTCTGTAGGAGCAAATGTCTCAAAGCAATCAATTCCCAGTTGTTGAGTATAGCCCTTTTGTCAGCATCCTGGATACCAAGACCCTTTTTATCCTTTAGCTAACAGAGGTGATGAAATAAATAATAGATATATTATTCAATAAATGCAGCAAAAATCTGTAAAATATTTGAATAGAGCTATTGCAAGGTTGATTGGTTTGGTTATGGTTTAATATTATTAATCAATATTAATAAATTGATTATTAAATAATTGATTATTAAATAATTGAATAGAGGGGCCAAAATAATATTGGGGATCTTTGAAACCTCTCTTCAGGGAATTAACTTTGAAAAAACATATACCTGATTACTTTGGAACCTTTAATTTATATTCTTAAAGGAGATATTGCCCAAAGATAATATATATATAAAATATATTGTGGTTTGGCAGGGCCTTTTATCCAAGCTTCCACAACAGAAAAAGGATAATAAGACTCACTGGTATATTATTGAATCCTTTAGGTACCTGTTTGGGACCTGCACTGATGGGTTACACCTGTTACTGGGGTTAAAAAGGTTTTTCAGAAGTTTAAACTGATAAAAGGGTTGTGGGACGGATATTATTAATCAGACTAAAGCCATAAATAACTTTATAATCTATTATATTTGATTACCTTGGCATGGTGTCTGGATGTAGATATAACTGGGTCTCTGGGTATCAATATCCTCAAAAGAGCTCTATATTTATAGCTTTTTGAGTTCCAATTCTGTCCTTCTGAGAGATACGGGGCTCAAAGAGACCGGTGCTAAGGCTAGCAGGGTAAAAAGTGGTAGCCTATCACAGGTTCTTGGTGCTGTAGCATGGGTAACATATAATTCCACAGGTTATGGGAATTATTCTACCTTTTCATTGATGTTTAGACGTGTGAATAACACTAATCTATCCAAATGATTATTATTTAATTAATTATCCTTAGTAAATATTCCCAGGATGTTAATAAGTTTTCTTAGTAGACATACCTACACGTAATCTTATGTCAGGTGGTTTTTCATTATGTATTAGCAGATGGGAGTAAAATCATGATATTGATTTTGCTGCTTATTTTAGAAATTATGATGATTTACTTAAAATAATTAATTAAAAATATAAGTTATAAGAATGCATAAAATTTTCTTACATAATCAGTTTTCTTAGTATGTCATGGACATGCTGATGTCTTGAATTTCTCACAATTGTATATTTAAAGTATTTTAAGATATTTTACAAATAGTAGTTATCTTCTTTTTGACATATTTGGTATTTCTATTATATTTTATAAAAAATACATAGAAATTTTATTTAAGTATTTTTTTATAAATTTTAAGTAGTTTTAGACTATTTAATATCCACAGGGACATTTATTACATATGTAGTATGTACACCTCTAGGTTGTAGCACCTTTACATGGTACCTGGGATTTTTGAGCCACCTGTCACTCTTTCAGCCCATAGTCCTGCAGATGCATACTTGTCAGATGCCCAGGGCTGTGTACACAGCTTGTCAGGGTATGCAGGCAGGGTTTCAGTTCTGTTTCTCAGCCGCATGCGGATGTGTTGGTTGCCGCAGCTGCGTGCGGGAATTGTGACAAATCACATTTTGTTCCATAACTCCTCCAAATCACAGAATTCTTGGATTATTACACAAAATTCACTGTGAAAACTATACATGGGGTTTCATGGTGAAATATTAAAGTGGCCAAAATCCCAAGGCCATGTCTCTTTCCAAATCTTCATAAATTATTTAAAAATATAAGCAGTAGGAATTTGAGGTAGGTATCAGTCAATGACCCTACCTTATTTTTCTAGTAAAATTGGAATTTGAAATAATATTTCTAATATTATCTCTCCTTTAATAATATTTTTATTTATTTATTTTATTCATGTTATTTTTGTTACTTTTGCAGCTTGCTCTGCAATAGTAGCAAGCTGACATTCCCCCACTCCAAGATATGGCCATATCTGAAAACTAATCTGGAGTTTGTTGGGAAAAAAATTAATTCCATATGTATTTCAGTTCCTTTTACTGGCTCTGTAGTTCCTAAGGTGTATTGGTCCATCAGGTATATTACTCTGTGGTAACCATTCATCTTTGTCTGCAGATTCTCCTTTTTATCTTACTAAGTATAGTCTAACATCTTTACCTTGCACTCTCTCCTTCTTCTCTCTCAATATCCTGCTTAATTTCCCTTTTTCTTTCACAGGGTCAGGTTCAATTGGGATTATTACTGGATGGAGGTTGCTACCTTCTCTTGGTTGAAAGTGCTTTACTAAGCTAACAGGGAATACTGGGTGCTTTCTTGAGAATTATTCACTCAAGACTACTTCCACAGCATTCTTGTCGTGAATTTTCTTGATAGCAAATGGCCCTACAAAAGCTAGTTTCAACTTTCTGTTCCCTGCTAAATTGTTGAAGTTGGCAGTAGATATCAATATCTGATCTCCTATCTTGAAGTCAGGTTCTCTATTTAATTTATCCCATCTTTGCTTGTTGTATTTCACTGCTTCTTCTACACATTTTTGAGCATAATTATTTTCCATGTCTATCATTTTCTTAAAGTCAAGAGATGTGGGGTGGATGGTGGCTAATTTTTGGTTCCGGTTATCACTGGGTAGTTTTGGAATCCATCTTATTTCTAGTATGTAAGGGGCTTCTTTGATGGTAGAGTGTTTACTGCTATTATAAGCCATATCCAGGGCTGGGAGTAAGCTTACCCAGTCATGGCAATATCCATCTGAGTTCTTGTATTCTAGACCAAAGCTAAAAAATCTTCTTAACATGTCTTCCAGGGTCTGTATCATCCTTTCAGCTGATCCATCAGTCTGGGGATGATAAGCTGTAGAAAAGGCTAAAGTAGTACCCAGTATATCACGTAGGTTCCTCCAGAATTCAGAAGTGAATTTGTGGTCTCTGTCACTGATTATAATTTTAGGTATACCTACATCAGCTATAATCCTGTTCCAAAATAACAAAGCCACATCCATAGAATTGTCTTCTTTTTGATTAGGTAAGAACTTTGCCTTCTTGGAGTATCTGTCTACTATAACCAGGACAGAGTTATAGGAGTGCATTCCTCCAGGGGGAGGCCTCTCACAAAATCCATATTAACAATTTCCCATCTAGTTTTGGGTTCAGATATATTTTGCAGGAGTCCAAACCTTTTGCCAGTAGTTCATTTAATTTTTGGAAAGTATCAGAGCTAGCAATATACTTAATATTAGTCTCTTTCCAATCTATTCACCAAGCAGTCTGCTTAACTTTCTCCAAGGTCCTTTCAGTGGATAAACTCTCTGATGAAAATTTGTCATGGCATTCCTGAAGTATGTGTTGTATATGCTCTTTTGTGCTCAGTATCAACACACTGGAATGTTGGTGTCTATAGTATAGGAGACCATCCCAAAAGGTTAACCTTCCTGATTTATATGGTGTGAGTAATGAGGCTGGTAAAATATTTAATAGGGCTGCTTCTGGGGATTCACCTTCCATAATGGTAATCAGCAGCTTGAGGTCAGTGGAATAGTTCTCTCTCACTAGATTAAAGAAAGCAGTATCTAATTCTCATAGGTGGATCGCCATAATTGGAGCATCTGATGTAAAAAGATTGATATTTAAGATGGGAAAAATATCCTGATCCTCAGGGTCATATGCTGGATTGCTAGGGTCATTAGGCAAAGCATTTCTACTTAAACTGCCAGCATTATGATGTTTAGCTCCAGATTTATGTACTATAGTCATCTGGCTTCTATACTGTTGTATAGCAATTTGCCACCTGAGCATATGCCTACTAGGGGTCTTCATGTTCATGAGAGTTCTTACAGCATTAAAATCCGTAATTAATTTGAAAGTGGTGCCTTCTAAGTAATAGTGCAATTTCTCTAGAGCCCACACTAGATCTAAGCATTCCATCTCACTGGCTCCATACATTTTCTCAGTGTCTTTGATCTGTCTAGATATAAAAAGTACTGGTTTCTCCACTGGTTTGTCTTCTTCTATTCTTTCTTGGTGTAAGGCAGCTCCCAACACTTCAGTACAAGCCTCAATGTATAGCTTAAAGGGTTTAGATTAGTTTTTTTGGATTAGTAGAGGAGTGGAGGTCATAGCTATTTTCAATTCTTCATAGTTTTTAAACCTCTCATGTGTCATTTCAAAGAGAGTGTTATTGTTGCATATTTTGTACAGAGTTTTAGTTAGCATAGCAAACTTTGGGATTTATTGTCTATAGTAACTGAAAAAACTAATAAATGATAGAAAATCTGTTTTATTCTGAGGCATGGGTCTTTTCATTATAGCAGCTATCTTATTCTGGTCAGCAGCTAGAGTTAGACCAGAGACTATATGCCCCAGAGCTTTAAGTTATCCATATCCAAAGTGGCATTTCTTCATGGAGAATTTCAATCCTGCTTTGGAAATAGTTTGGAGGACTAATCTTATTTGATTTATATGGGTATCCCAATCATCAGAATATATGATGAAATCATCTATATAAACCATCATCCATCCTTGTCTGGTGTAAGTACCTAGAACTTTATCCATTGTTCTCTGGAAGTGTAATGGGGAATTCTTTATACCAAAGGGAATCTGGAGGTACTCATATATTCCTAAATGGCAGATTATTCTTATAAAATTTCTACTTTCAGGGCTTATAGGTATCT
Organism: Puccinia polysora; assembly: GCA_025617555.3. Lineage (NCBI taxonomy): Eukaryota > Fungi > Basidiomycota > Pucciniomycetes > Pucciniales > Pucciniaceae > Puccinia > Puccinia polysora. Next base: position 8,129,613 of record CM062629.1, read on the forward strand.
GGTGGAACCCTTTAAGCATATCCATAGTAGTAATGTATTTAGCTTTAGACAGGTTATGCAGAGGATGATCAATCCAGGGGATGGGATAATAGTCTGCTTGAGTATAGTTATTGAGCATTCTGAAGTCTCCTACCATTCTTGAATTATCATGATGCAAAGCTATGATTACAGGGGTGGTCACATCCACTTGTTAATTATGCCCAACTTTCCTCAATACTTGCAGGTTTATAAGTTCTTGGATGTGTTCCTCAAGAGCTATTCTAGATTTAGGACTAGAGGGATAAGCTGGTCTTCTTAGGTTAGGAGGATAAGGAGGCTTAATAGTCAAGGTCAATACCACTTCATGTCCTTTGATATCACAAATGGGATGATCTCTATTACAGAAAGCATTTTTATTCTCAAAACAGACTGTCAATATATCTTTCTTCTGTTCCTCAGAAAGTTTCATGTTCAGAGCTGCTTGAGAGAAGTATTCTTGGTCAAAGTATTCTAAATGCTTCTGATAAGTAGAGGAGGGGAAGTTAGACTGAATGGTGCATATCTAAAAATTCTTGTCCCAGTTACCACCCACAGTGAAATACCTTCCATTAATTTGGAACACATCTATGCCATATAGACATAAAGCATCATTTCCTATCATCAGGTAGTCAAATAATCCATTGAGCAATACCACAAACTCCACTTGGAACCTCAATGATCCTCTAGTATGGGGCAGTATTAGAGGTGCAGTCCAAACTCCAATAGCATTCATAGTGGATTTTCAAGAGCTAAACTTAGCCTTTAGGATGGGCAGAAGGTGGTCTTTCCAGTTGGGATCCCATTTTTTCAAGAATTCAGTGCGTACACATGAACAGAAAGCCCCACTGTCAAGTAATAACCTTATGGGTTTGTCTTTATACAGTCCTGTTGCATAAAAGGTTTGAACAGTAGTATAATCTTACCACTCATAGGTTTAAATGTTAGTGGTTTAGCATCAGTGAAATGTCTAGGAATTATAGAAGGGTCCAATTGTTGGGGGAAACTAGAGTCACCATGGATGTTATTGGTTTCTATAGAAGTGCCTATATCACCTTCTATTACATTGATAGGGTTAGTCAGGATCAATTCACAATCAGACAGTGATCCTTCAGTATCAGCTGTTTCTTCATAGTTCTGGTTCCCTTCACTCTCAGGTTTTCCTTCCATTACTGCTATCTTTCTCTTTGGTAATGGGCAGTCTTGTCTCATATGCCCTGCTTTGTTGCAGTTCCAACAAGTTCTAGGTATTCTTTCTCTATCCTTGTTCTCATTAGATTTCTTATTATCAGGGATATTTATCAGAGGAGGTTGTTCCCGGGTTTTGTTAGTATTGAAGATATCTTTGGGTCTAGAAGGAGCCTTCTTGTCTAACCCATTCATATCTATTACTTCTTCCAACACATTGATTAGAGTTGGTAAGTCAGCATCCATACTCATTCTGCATCTCACACTATGGTTAAGGTTTCCAGGGCACAGGTTGAGAAGTCTTTCATTAAATTCCTCTTTATCAGCATCTGGATAGAATCAGTCTAGTCTCCTCTTCTGTTTGAAGCACCATTTTTGAGGCTTATCCTTAGAGGGGTCAAATGAGGAATTTTCAAAATTTTTCATCATTTTCCTTTTCCACATCCTAGAACCAAATTGTTCTTTAATTAAGAGTTTCCAAGAATTACATGGTAAGGATTCTACTTCTTCTCTTTTACTGATAAACCAATCTAATGCTACTCCTTCAAAGAGTCTAGGCAGTCTGACTACAGCTATAACTTCTGGCAGGTCATAGGAATTTATGGTATAGTCAATGAATTTGATGAAATTTATATGGTTGTATTCTCCTTCACCAGAGAACTTAGGCCATTTGGAGATAGGGGGTAATGGTTTGAGGGCTTGTTCCATTTCAGGAATAGGACTAGGCCTGAAAGTGTCACTCCTATGCATTCCTATTAGGGGTGGTGCATAAGAGGTAGTTGTTTGTCTGGGAGGTTTTGGTTCCTCTGTGGTACTTCCCACGGGGTTGGTCAGATGGACTTTTAAGTCTCTAAGATCATTCTTGATCAGATTAAGTTGCAGGCCCACTTTATTATTAAGCAGATCTAATTTTTCACTAAGGGGAAGAATGGAGTTGTTAGTAGTATTCATCAATTCTTATTTAAAAGGCTGAAGGGACATAATAAAATCTTCTTGGATACCTGATGACGTATTCTCAATGGTTTGAGTCTGACTGGTTTTACTTTGGCTTATTGTTTCCAATAATTGTTCTGTATGTTCCTTAATATCTTCTATCCCTACAGATTTTGATTGATTACTAATCAATTTGGCCACTAATGAGGTCAACTTATCCAATTGGGTGTAAACAACATCCAATTTTCCACAAACAATTTTGAAATTATAACCAATATCATTAGAAAAGGAGGTAATTACATCAGAGGTTGGTTTAGACAAAACACTGAATTCAGAGTTAGAAGCTAATTGTGGTACACCTTTTTCCACTTTTGAGCTTACAATATTATCTTGTTCCAATCCTTCTTTCCCTTTGGATTTGGATGGGAAGAAGATCTCTTCTTTCCTGATTCTTTGCCTTTCAGTTAGGCTAATTGATTCCATAGATTGCACTTTTCTACGTAGGATTCTACCTCTTTCCTTGGAATCATTTTCTGAAGAGCTATCTGGGTGGCTTTTTCCTTGGATATTATCTTTTTCATAGATACTAAATCCCCCTTGGCTTGGGCTTCTTTGAATTATTACCAATATTTTACGTGCTCTTTGAATAAGTCTTTGATCCTGGTGGGGTGGCTGCAGAGAACCTCCTTGTGATGGAGGGGGGCTTGATTCTACTACCTTCTCCAGCTCTAGGTTGGGGGAGGGAAACAGTACTTGGTTCTGTTCCTTGTCCACCAATATTTGATTCATGGGTCCCAGCCCCCTCATGGTTGTCATTATTGGTTGCCTCAAGGTTACTGGGGGCTCCTGGCAGAGATCAATAGGAGGGAACTCTTCCTGAGGCCCTTTTGTTATGTCTATTCATGTTGAATAAAATATTTTTAATTATTTTTCTAAATAAAAATCCATGATAATAAGTTTATTAAAACTTACTTAAGCTGATGTGTAAAGGTACTAAGACTTTATTGGGATTATATTGGTACTTAACAGGTAATCCAACGGGGTCTTGGTGTGTTCCAATGAGATCTTCTCTGGTCCAGTCAATATTTTCAGGAAATCAAGAGATATCTGGTACTTCTTGATCAAATAGATCAATTTCAGTGGCAGTGGTTTCTGTGATAGGAGGGTTCACTGATAGTATGAGAAAGATATTTCATTGGTTAATAAAATATATTAATATTATTTTAATAAAATAATTTGGTAATATAAGGTTTTTTCTTCCTTTTATATTTTAAAAAGTAATTTATCCGGTATTTTTCCCAAGCTTTATGTTGTCTTAATAGATCTTGAAATTTGATATGCCTCTCAAGATCTTGTTCAAGGAGTTTGTCTAATTGTTTACAGAGAGAAGAGATATTAAGTTTTTCAGCTTGAATTAAAGCTTCCCAACCAGTTGGTTTATAATTTTTAATGCATTCTTCTTTTATTATTTTTAAAAGATTTAAATGATATATTATTAATGCTGCATTGGTTTTCAAATCTACTACAAAACAAATAAATGATAAATCATGGTTGAAAAAAGTCAGATAAATTATCTTTGATTAATTTTTTGTGAAATGTCTGGTCCAAGGTATTAAATATAATATAATGGAATATTTCCCGGCCAGACCCCCAATTTTCAGCCTCCTGGATGCCAAGACCCTTGTTATCCTTTAGCTACCAGAGGTGATGGAATAAATAATATATATATTATTCAATAAATGCAGCAAAAATCTGTAAAATATTTGGATAGAGCTATTGCAAGGTTGATTTGTTTGGTTACTGGATGTAAATATAACTGGGTCTCTGGGTATCAGTATCCTCAAAAGAGCTCCATATTTATAGCTTTTTGAGTCCCAATTCTGTCCTTCTGAGGGATACAGGGGCTCAAAGGGACGGGTGCTCAGGCTAGCAGGGTAACCAGTGGTAGCCTGTCACAGATTTTTGGTTCTGTAGCACGGGTATAATCTAATTCCACAGGGTATGGGAATTATTCTCCCTTTTGACTGATGTTTAGACCTGTGAATAACACTAATCTATCCACATGATTATTATTTAATTAATTATCCTTAGTAAATATTCACAGGATGTTAATAAGTTTTCTTAGTAGACATACCCACTCGTAATCTGATGTCAGGTGGTTTTTCATTATGTATTAGCTGATGGGAGTAAAATCATGATATTGATTTTTCTCCTTATTTTTGAAATTCTGATGATTTACTTGAAATAATTAATTAAAAATATTGGCTATGAGAATGAATAAAATTTTCCTACATAATCAGTTCCGTTAGTGTTTCACGGACATGTTGATGTCTTGAAGTTCTCACAATTGTATATTTAAAGTATTTTAAGATATTTTACAAATAGTAGTTATCTTATTTTCGACATATTTGGTATTTTTATTATATTTTATAAAAAATACATAGAAAGTTTATTTAAGTATTTGTATAAAATTTTATATATTTTTAGACTATATACTATCAACAGGGACATTTATTACATATGTAGTATGTACCCCTCTAGGTTTTAGCACCTTTACTTTGTGGAAAACAAAGGAGAGTTATGCTTTGAAGTTGTCCGCAAGTCTGGAAGTTATTGGTCTAGGCATCTGTAAGGAGGTTGGATGCAATGAGTTCTTAAATTTAGTGAGGTAAAACAAGAGATAATGAGATGTATTCTTCTTCCCCCCAATCCTTCCTCTTCCTTCCCTTCGTTGTCTTCTCCAATAGATAGATTGATTGATGATAGATAGATGATCATAACCCAACCCAGAGTTGAGGGTGAGGATTTGGGCCCCCCCCTTCAAACCTAACCTAAGTACAACCACAAACGCAAAAGAACAATGAAACACAACCCCTAAGCACAGAACCCTACCCCTCCATCCCTTGCCCCATAACCCATGCCCCTTGATATCAATGTACGCTTGGTTTGTCCTTCTCATGGCGCGGCCCTCCCCTGCGCCCTACTCGGAGCCCCCCGGTTTGCCCGCCCGCGCGCGTCCGCAGACCTCGCCGTCCGCAGGTCGGCCCGCGCGCACCTCACCCCCAATTGCCCTGCCCTCGCCTTCCGGACTAGCCACCCGCGAGCTTGGTTGGGCCGGCTCCATCACTTGGTCCGCATTTCCTAGGCAGGTCGTGGCCCGGCGCCCTCAGAGTAGGCCCGACCCGCACCTGGTGCTGAGCCCCGCAATTCCTACTTCTGAGCCCGCAGCGGCTGCTGCTGAGCCCTCAGCAGGCACTGCTGAGACCGCGCGCACCCAAATGCTGAGCCCAACCTACCCAACTGCTGAGCGTGCAGCCCGCAACGCAGCTCTTGACCCAAGGTTATAAATACGACACCACAACATGGTACCTGGGCTTTTCAAGCCACCTGTCACTCTGTCAGCCCGTAATCCCGCGGCTGCATACTTTTCAGATGCCCGGGGCTGCGTACACAGCTTTTCAGGGTATGCGGGCAGGGTGGCAGTGCTTCTGACCAGCCGCACGCGGATGTGTTGGTTGCCGCAGCTGCATGCGGGAATTGTGACAAATCACATTTCCGCCCATAACTCCTTCAAATCACAGAATTCTTGGATTCTGACGCTGTGGTGCATCAAAACCTAAACTATAACCATCAGACTCACTTTTATAGTATAAGGACATCTCCAATCATCAAACAGACCTCAAAAATGGATTCTAAACCAAAAATAACCCCTAGTCACTCAGCCAAAGTACCCCTCAATCTCTCATGGTTTAGAAGATACAGCTTAAATCAACCCTGGCCTACCCATACCCCTACCAGGTGTCACAGACCAGTGAAGGTTCATGGTCATACCCTGGATGCCTTCAAGTACATAACTCATACAGTAAAACCATACAGCACCAAACAAACCTGCAGCAGTGTACATAATTAATATATGCAAGGCACTGCATGAAGAACCAAACAAATCACCTGTATACAAAGCAATATATGCAAGGAACTGCATGGAGAACCAAACAAATCACCTGTATACACAGCAATATATGCAAGAAACTGCATGCAGAGGCTGTACAGCATCATACAGGACACTATACAGAAGTAATTCATGCAGGGGGCACCTGTATCAATGCAGCACAGCAATGCATGCAAGGGTGTACATGCATGTAGATCCTGCACAGCCTCCTCCTCTGACCAGCAAAAATGCCTCATGAACTGTATTCACTGTACCAGAGAGACCCTCAGGGGCAGCCCTGAGGGCAGGATTTTCTATAAATAGAGGGCCTCTCTCCCCCATCCAGGTCCCATCATCAGTTCCCCCCATCCTCCCCTCCAGGGATCACCATGCCTCCTAGGCACCCTTAACCCATACTTTTACCATCCTCAACCATTATCCCATAACCCATACTGTAACCATCACCAATCCCATATCCAATACCAACAAACATCACCATCACCATCATCATCAACATCAATCATCACCATCAACCATCAACCACCACCATTACCCTTGGCCATCCACCATCATCAACACATACTTTTGACCATGAACCAGCCCAATAACCCATACTTTTGACCATCCACCACCACCATTATTCACTCAATACCCCATACCTTTGAAAATCACCACCATGTACCCATAACCTGAACATCATCCATCATCACCATCCATCATCACCATCCATCATCATCACCTACCATCATCATCATCAGTCACCATCATCAGTCAACATCATCACCTACCATCATCATCAGTCATCATCATCAGTCATCATCATCACCTACCATCATCATCATCAGTCATCATCATCATCCATCATCATCATCACCTACCTTGACCATCATCAATCATCATCATCACCTACCATCATCATCATCAGTCATCATCATCATCCATCATCATCATCACCTACCATCATCATGATCAGTCATCATCATCATCCATCATCATCATCACCTATCCATAATCATCATCATCAATCATCATTAACCATCATCATCAGTTGTGAAGTATAGGCTCAAACATTTCAACTTTATCAAACCATCACCTGTAACATCAAGGGAGTATTCATCAGTAACCAATAAAACAAAATAAAGAATATATAAAGGATAGAATAGAGAAAGGATTCTTACCTTACTCAGGTCCTATCCACCAGGTCACCCATCTGTTCCACCATTTCTTCCTTATCAAGCTTGAATACATTGATCCTAGGTCTGATAGAGACTACTATAGTAGCAACTCTACCTGAAAATCAGCCACCAAATCTCTTTTCTTTTATTGTTGTGAGACTACTATAGTACTCAGAGGGGCAGGCAATTCAAAACAACCCTTGGTATTGCTCTATCTTATTTGTAGTTGTAATACTAAATTCTCCCTCAAGTGACTGCCAGCAAGCTATTTGCTAAACTTTACCCAATCCCAAAGGAGTCTCCACAACGCAAAATTCACTGTGAAACCTATACGTGGGGTTTCATGTGAATTATTAAAATGGCCAAAATACCAAGGCCGTGTCTCTTTCCAAATCTTCATAAATTATTTAAAAATATAAGCAGTAGGAATTTGAGGTAGGTGTCAGTCAGTGACCCTACCTTAATTTTTATGTTGATACAGAATTTGAAATAATATTTTTAATATTCTTTCTCCTTTAATAAGATTTTTATATATTGATTTTATATATTTCATTTTTGTTACTTTTGCTGCTTGCTCTGCAATGGTAGCAAGCTGACAACTTTATAACCAGGTGGAAGTCCATTACCAGATCCCAATTGTCCCATTTCAGGGAAACTACAAATCAGGTGTCCAGGACATGCATTCCTGGATCCTCATCCACTAAATACCAGATGCCAAACAATTCACACAATTATATTTCCTTGTGGCAGGCCTTCTCCCACCTGGGCCAAAGTGGTAAATTCTTGGCTTTTTCAAGCATTG
>CM062629.1:8137753-8150253 GCA_025617555.3 Puccinia polysora
ACTTCATTTTGGTTGAAGGTAGTTTGGAGGAATTCTGTGTATACTCAAGCTTGGTTGGACGCTTTGGATGAGCAAAAGATTTTAGAATGGATTTCCACACCACCTTTACCTCTTCCTTATTCTTGTGGTTGATGATGTTTGCCTGGATTTTGGGGTCTATCTTGGAGATCAGTATGGTTCTGATCCTAAGGTTGTTGGCAATGGTGAGTTTTTGACCTGTTGAGTTGAGTATGTCTTTAAGTCCTTGTAGCTCCAGAAAGTTGTCCATTCTATCCTTCCAGAGAGAGAAATTTTCCATATTCAGGCTGGGAATGCCTTTGATAGAGGTCTTGATAATGGCTTGGGTGAGTGCCTCTGACATAGGTTTTGCTGGTTCTTAAAAGTGAGCTTGGTTATATTGTTTGATTTTTTAAGGATTCTTTGTTACAGCAGTGCTTGAGCTGTTGATGATCCTTTTTATAGTGGAGCGTATTTCAAATGTTAATTGTGTTAAGATTAGTTTCTCAATCCTAAATTTTGATTTTATACTCTTTTTATAGAACCAGAAACTGTTAGTCTCTATTTACAAAAAATGGGTTTGTGAAAAAAATAGTGGAAAGGAAACAGATTGGAAGGTTAGATTAGGATTGAAATCAGTTGCAAGGTATCTATCTTGAGCTCAAGGCACAAAGAAGGAATAAATTGAAAGTTGGATCTAAATGGTCCAGAAGGTCTTCATTGCTGTCTGAGTCTGTTTTTCAATCAGTCCTGTGGCCTAAGTGGTAGCCGGAGTTCCTTTTTCATGTAACCTCTACCCTCTTATGCTTTCAGCTCCATGTCTTGGGATGTTGGTTGTTATTCTACTTTTGCTTTTTAAGGAGGATACTGAGCTGGAGATGACAATCAATTTTCTGAATTGGTTGGTCCTGGATGTTGAGAGAGTATCTTTAATTGGCTGCTGGTTAGATGGTATGGTTGTCATTTGGTCAATAGGCTTGAGGGTGGCTGGATTCTTAATCAATTATTTGGTTGTTCTGAAGGTTTCAATTTGGGTGATCCTGAGGTTGTTTGGGTTTTTTTTGGTCTTTGGGTTCTGAGTTGGTTAGTTGATTTGAGGAAATGAGATGAGTTGAGGGTGAGGAGCAAGCATGGAGGAGAACCAGAGTTGTATTTGCGGAGGGGTTCTGATCTTGTGCAACACCAGAATTTATCCCAATGGGGATAACTCTGGGCCGCAAGAGGCCATTCTTGGTGACTGCAAGGAGTTATCCAAATTGGCATAACTAGCTGTGATGGAAATCTAGTTGCTTGAGAGCAACTACATCTCACCAAGTACAATTTGTTTTGATGAAATTTCAACAGATTGTGCCTTTACCAGAACAAAATAAGAAAAGGTGGTTGTATGGCCATGCAGTTTAAGAATGTATATGTTTCCCAAGATTTCATGTGGATCTACTGGTCTTAACACATCAGTGCATACAAAATTCAGTAAATCACTGGTTTTCAATTTTCTACTCAGAGCCCAAGACCAATTTTCACTTTCAGTGACTGCACAGGTGTCACAAAAGCAAGAAACCCATTATTTCTGGTCAAACTGAGGGAAAATGTGCTTTAGAAACTGCCAAACTACCTTTTTGGACACATGGCAAAGCCTACGGTGCCACTAAAAAGACATGGAAAGATCCTTTGAAAGGGCCATTTCAGATGGGGAGGGCACAAAAATGCAAAGGTCATCATTGCATGCATGCAGAGCAACTGGTTTAAGTTTCAACATTTGGTTGACAAAGGAAGAATCAAAGAAAAAATTCCCAGTTTCATCCTCCACCACCAGCCTGCATCCATCAAAACAAGGCCTGTATCCTTCTTCCACCAGTTGACCAAGAGATCTCAAGGGATCAAATTACTCCACTAATGTTTATTGTTGACTTTTTCAAGCAAATCCTGAGCTTTTCAATGTGAGTAGCATATGCAAAGGTAGAATCAGAAGCTAATTTCAGAGGTAATTGTTGAGATTGTGATCCCTGTTGAGGGAAAAATACTCATTATAACAAATTGATTTTGTTACCAAGTGAAAGAAAAAAAAAGATTTGAACCATGATGGAAAAAAGAATCATCTCAATATGTTGAGTGATAATAAATTTATCAAAGATTAAGTAACTGTGAAATATGTCACAGAAGTATCAACATAGCCCAGTAACCCGGGTACATCATACTAATAAAGAAAAGAAGAGATAGTATGAAATGTATAAATAAAACAATTAAAAGAAAGTTTTATGTATTTAATTCTGAAATGTCCTATACAGATAAGAATAGCAAGGACTATCAGAGCAAATGAACATTTCATTTTCATCAAACTCCATGGTAAAACAAAGAAGCCCAGGAGAAAAGCAGTTTCATTCCTTTTGCTCTTAGCTTGTATATAGTTGTATTGGTGAGGGAGATTGTGTCTATAAAAGAACCCCTCTACCCAGATGTCTTTCCATTGATCAATTAAAATTCATATTCATTCATTGAAACTCATCCATTTATTGAATCAATCAAAAAATTATTAAACTTATCTACCAACTATCATTGCTATTGCCAATAGTAATTCCTGTCAAATTTGAGTAAGAGAGACAAAAGGTTCATAAAAGCAACAAAAATGATGTGTAGCACCAGTATCAAAAATAACTTACCCTTCAACCTGAAGGACTGCAAGACATATTTCTGGTGCATTGGTGACTTCAGGGTTCTTCTGCACACTGGGTCCCCCACAAGTGTACCCATTATTCAACAGAAAGTCACCTTGGTAGTGACCCCGCTGTTTACAGTAGTCAAAGATCTCATTTGGTTCAAAATTCACAATTGGGATGTACAGAAGTCCTGGAAAAACTTTCAGTGAGTATCCACCACCTCAACAACATTGATTTGCCACAATAACACAGTGAAGCCAACAACTAGTGAAGCCAGAAGTTTGCAAGGAGCCACACTGAGGCCCACCCATCACCCATTTAAGTTGGAATGGTTTGGATGCCATACCTTCTCATTCAACATCATTGGAACTCAGGCTGTTGAAAATGTCCTGAAAATACCTAGGCCCAAACATATCAGTCTTCTTTGATTCAGAAAGGATCAAGTTTTTCATGGTTGATCTTGTTGTTCCATTGGGTGGCGGAGTAATTGAAAACAAATTGGTATAGAAATCCCCAGGCCCTCAATACCATACAAAGGAACAGGTTGAAGTGAGAGGTGTAGTTTACATTTTGCTTCCATTTAATCAATATTTTAGTTAAGTTGAGCTGTTGTGATTGAGTTGCACACTCAGAATTTTTTCTGATAATTTGAAGAACTGAAACAAATGTGTCCACACTTCAAAAATTTTACCCTTGCATTTCTGAATGCGCATCCTAGTTAGTTTTAGACAACCAATTTAAAATTGGTTTCAAAAAGCCCAATTCAATAGACAAACAATGTGATTTTGGTTTTGAAATATCCAATTGAAAATTTGGCCAATTTAAACTTGGTCCAAAAATTCACAACACAATAGCCATACAATTTCAAGTTGCTTGGAGTCCCTAAAATTTAAATTTGAATTTACAATCCCCTAATCAAATATTTTCACTCAGTGGCTGCATTGAAATTCAAAAGCACCTTGGGTCCCCCAATGATTCAACAATTGGTTAAATGAAAACCCAATTATTCAGATAATTGGTTGAAGGCATCAAATTTATCTTTTCATTGGAATATTTCTGCCAAATGTAATATAATAATTGGTCAATTCTCACCATTTTATATGGAAATTCACTTGGCAGCCCACCAATGAAATCAATTAAGTGGATGGTGAGCTACCAATTTTATCCAAAATATTTGTTTACCAATCAAAAATAAGGTATGAAAAAGCAGGTGTGTGATAGTCACAAGTGAAAAGGAAATTGCCCAGAAAAGGAAACAATAATTCCACAATTGTGCGGAAAATTTGACCCAAGAGATGAAGAAAAGGTTTCAATAAATTGACTAGAAAAGGTGACAGAAGCGCGGGGAAAAGGGGAAAATAAATTCAAAAAGACGCACACAGAAAAGGTGAGAATAATTTCAAAAAGAAGCGCGCAGAAAAGGTGAGAAGAATTTCAAAAATCTGTGGCAATGGTTTTGAATAATTTTGCATAAAGGGTGCCAAAAGGTTGTGGAAAAGGTCACAAGAATTCCACCTTTTCTCAAAAAAGGTGGCCCAAAGGGTGCAAATGTTTTTTGAATAATCGCATGGAAGAGGGGCAAAAAGAGCGTGGAAAAAGTGATCAAAAGTACCCTGAGAATTTTTCCAAAAATTGAGCATCAAAGGCAGAAAACCATTTTTCTGAAATGTAGGAATTTTACAGAAATGGTTTCCAACAATTGAACAGAAATGATTCCCATAAACTGCAAAAATATGTTCTCAAGACTTGCACCAAAAGAGTTTGAGAAAGAATTTGGTTGAATTTCTTTGTATTTGGTTTTAGATCAAAAAGATTGAAGCAATATAATTCCAGGATTTTTTTTTGGATTCAAAGGAAACACCTAATAGTTTCTCTCGATCAATGTAACATAATTTACAGTGCTGGAATCCCATGCAATCTTGTGGACTTGGAATCAAGCCTCAGAAAACATTCCTAATATTAAAAATTAGTTGGATTTTGAATTGAAATCATGATTAAGAAATATAATTGCCTGAATTTTCTTTAATTTAACCTGGAACCAGACAAATTTCATTCTATTTATCACCCAAAAGATTTAGGATTCAGAAAATTTTCTTGATTTTTTTATAGCATTATTAATATTGTTTCTATTTCCACTCATCAAAAAAAAAAAAAAAAAAAATGCAAGGGCACAAAGGCTCTATTGGTATCCAAAACGTTGACTGCAAAGAAATATTCATAAAAAAGCCTAAAATCTCATTTGGGCTTCAGAAGGAGGTCCTTTCAGCATTGAAATCTTTTCATGATATGCTGGTAAACATTACTCAATGACTCAAATTGAAGAAATTGATTTTAATATATCTTGTTTTGCTAGTCTTTTGAAATTTTCAATTTTTCCATATGTGAAACTAAATGGGGCGTATCAAAGTTAACCAAAACCGCGGTTTTTCAATGGCAGGCTTCAACCCAAATCCGCCATTCCAAACCCGCCATTAAAAATCAAAAAAACCCCATTTATTTCACATCAGATGTGTCAGAGTTACCTGGAAATAAGTGGGTTTTTTCAAATAAAGTATTTAAAGGCTTCCACCACCTGTCCATGTCATCCATCCCTGGCTTCCCACCTCCTTCTAACTCCAACCTCATCAGAAAAAAATTTGATTAATTTCTCTTCATCTCTTCATCTCTTCATCACTATCCTCATCACTTCATCACTCTCATCACTTTATTGCTTTCATCAAATCCAGCTAACTCTCATCAGATCATTATCCTGATAAGTTCATCAATCTCATCCGTTTATTTCTTTCATCACATCCAGCTAACTCTCATTGGATCACTATCCTTATCACTTCATCACTCTCCTCCCTTTATTGCTTTCATCACATCCAGGTAACTCTCATTGAATCACTATAACCTGTTTGAATAAAGGCTTGAAACAATGATGAGGAGAGAAATGAGGATGAAGACTTGTTCCGGAGAAGGCTACAATCTGACTTAGGGGGTCCAGAAGGGACCAGATTCAGATGGGCTTCAGTAAGTTGGCCTAGATGAAAAGGGGAGAATCTGATGATTTTTCATTGAAGAGAGCAAGGATGAAAGAATATTTATAGACAACTAGAGAACCACAAGTTGGGCCTTTGAGATATATGAATATTCAATGAGATAACAAAGATGGAAATGGTTGAGGATAGGAATGTAACAATAATATCACTTAAGCTATGCTTAGGGACAGTTGTGTATCAAGAGCTTGTGACATGAATCAGATGATGTGGCCGGCAGACAATAGGTGCCAGACATAAAAGTGGCCCAGAAAAATATAAGTATCAGGACAAGTAAATGTGGTTATGACTACTAAAAGAATCACAAGCATACAAATATATATATATATATTAGATAATTGGTTGAAATAATCTATAAGTATTCCAAACATGTAATTTTAATTAACAAAGAGATAATGTGCGCTGAGAGAGGGGGGTGAGCGGACATAATGATGAGGTCCAAAACTCAACACACCCCCGCGCGAAACAACCGGGGAGAAGCGGATAGGATGACAAGTGGTGGTTGAAGAGAAGAGAGTGCAACAATGTTGCAAGCCAAGTTGAGGAGAATCCGCGGGAAAGGTTGCAGATGAGGTGCAAGCAATGTTGCGAGAACGGACACAATCGGTGTCGGTTGATGAGAGGCGCTTGTTGTTGTAAAAGATTGGCGAGCAAAGTCAGGGCCAAGAGTGAAGTTGAAAAGAGCAGCGATTGAAGTCGCAAAGCGCAAGCAATGTCAGAACCAAGCAAAGATGAGCAGCCAATGTCGGAGGATTTGAAGAAGCGGTGAACAAGAGCTATGCCCCTGGGCAAGACGCAATTGATGTTGCCAAAAGATGCAAGCAAAGTTGCAAGAGAACAAGGTCAAGATTGAGGTTGGGAGATTAAGGAAGAGATGTGCGCGAGCAATGTTGCAATATGACCGCGAGCGTCGCAGGTAGAATGTAGCGAGTTGGATTGGGCGAGCAACATTGGGATCGATATTGGAGGGTTGAAGATAGAGAGTTGAGAGAGAAAGAGCGAACAATGTTGCGATTTAAGGAGAGGATGGCCGATTCTTGGACCGTTGCAAGTGTCTTTGGAGTCTTTGGTGTTGTTGGAAGGTTGAAGGAGCAATCAAATGTTGCCAGGATGGCCGCAAGCAAAGTTGGTAGATGGAGTCGAGATCATGTTGGGGTTTCAGGCGCATGATAGATGGAGAGAAGCAAATTGAGGTTGCGGCCAAGGTTGCAAGGGCAATCCAAAAGTGGCAATGTTGCAGTCAAAGTTGAAGAAGATGGGGGCATTCAAATTTGAGAGAGTGCACTTGAACAAGATTGGTAAGATGATGAGAGAGTCAAGGGTTAGTCGAGAGATCAAAGGTGAGGCGGAGGGAACAGGGAGACATTGATTGAAGATGGTTGGATTGTTTGTCAAATCATCTCCTCCCATCATTTTCCCTCCCAATCATATACTTAGATTGGGGTGAGGATCAAGAAGGGATTCAAATCTTTGTATAACATTTGAGGGTTGTGGAAGAAGAATTGGCAGTCCAGGAAAAGGGGATGAGGTGTACTGTGTGAAGCAACGGGGATGGGATTGGGATGGATTGGCTGATGTGGAGGTGTGGATGGGTTTTTTGCATGCCATCATGGTGGATGGATGATGATGCATAAATGGCAGGTTTAAAGGCAGTTTTGATGTTTGAAATCCGCCATTTTCATGAAACCTGCCATTTCAAAATACACCAGTTAAGGGGTATGTGTATTTCAGAAACCCGCCATTTTTAATGGCGGGTTTGGTCAAAAAAAATGGTGGGTTTCTAATGGCAGGTTTGCTAACTTTGATAAGCCCTAATTAATATATTTTATTGTCTTAAGGCTTGTAAAAAATGATCAATAGAGCCTATCAGAGTTGAAATTTTCAAAAATTAAATAGCAGATTTCAGGCTTACACCTTTTTTCCCCCAAATTTCATTCTTTTCATTTGAAGCCATTGATTCAATGTTTATTTTGAAAAAAAATATTCTTTGAAAAATTGATATTTTTCCTGAAATAAGATGTTTAAATTTTTTAAAATCTTAACTCTGATACACCCTAATAGTGGTAGAAAGCTCAATTTGTGAGCTTAGATCATGGGAAATTGAGTTGATTTTATGAATTTCTAAATCACCGCATATTTATGATTTTTCAATAAAGCAAGTATAGATTTAATGAAATTTCTTATATAAGAGTTCTTTTCATTTATGATCTGGAAATAAATAAATATGAGAGTTTTGGAACATTGCCAATGCTTTTAGTTTCAAGGAAGGATTTTTCTGGTTATAAATAAAAAAGCATGATTTATTTAGCCAGTAAAATCAGGTTATTTTTATGAAAGAGGATCTTTTTAATGTTAGTTGGTCTGGGAAAAATTGAAATATTTAATCTTGCAAGGAGCCAAAATTTCATGAAGATTAACAAATTATGTTCCCTAAATATTTTATTATTTTAAATTTACAAGCTTTTTAAAAAATAGAGAAGTTCCTGTTCAAACCTGAAGGTGAGAAGATAAACATTCCAAGTAATTTTGGGAAAGAGTAAAGGCAATTATATCATAAAAATTAATTGGATTTAAATGTCCAGTGTGAAAACCACAATAAAAATGAATGGGGAAAACTTAGCATGGGCAGAAAAAAATTAATATTTGATGGTGCAGGAGTTTTTTAATATGATGGTAAGATAAGGTCATTATGGAGAATTGGTCAGAATCTTTTGGTTTTTCAGGCTTTCCATTTTTTCAATTACTCATTCAATAGGCTAAATTTTTTACAAAGTGGGAAATGAACATTTAAATTGGAAGCATGATAGATAATAAATTCATCAAGGTATTTTATCAACTACAATCAACTCATTTTTTCATTTATTTTTCCAGTTAAAAAATGAAAATAAATATTTGACTGAAGGCTAGACCAGACCTAACATATTTCTTTTGGAAATAAAAAATTTTGGACGCATGTGTAGATAATTTATTTTTATTTTCTACATTATTCATCAAAAAAAAGGGATTATTGGATTCAAATTCATGAAAAATCATTTAGATTCAAAACCTTGGAATTCTTGAGACATTTCTGCCAAAAAATGTCATAAACTAGATTCTGAAAAGTTTTTAAAAATTGCATTGGGATAATTGAAGATGTTTGAAAAAATCATTTCAATGGATCATGCCTCCTTAGTTGCTATTAACTTATGCAATGTGTAAAAAAGAAATGATCAGAAGTTCCTTGAAAAATACTTGAATTATATTCTCAAAAAATTACATATACTGATTTTGGAATATATTCAACCAATATTTTGAAAGTAACTGGAAAAAATTCAGAAATCAATTCATTTGGAATTCTAATTTAAAACTTTGACAATTCCTTTGGAATTCTTCCAAAGAAATTGTTGACAATTCCTTTGGAATTCTTCCAAAGAAATTGTTGACAATTCCTTTGGAATTCTTCCAAAGAAATTGTTGACAATTCCTTTGGAATTCTTCCAAAGAAATTGTTGACAATTCCTTTGGAATTCTTCCAAAGAAATTGTTGACAATTCCTTTGGAATTCTTCCAAAGAAATTGTTGACAATTCCTTTGGAATTCTTCCAAAGAAATTGTTGACAATTCCTTTGGAATTCTTCCAAAGAAATTGTTGACAATTCCTTTGGAATTCTTCCAAAGAAATTGTTGACAATTCCTTTGGAATTCTTCCAAAGAAATTGTTGACAATTCCTTTGGAATTCTCCAAAGAAATTGTTGACAATTCCTTTGGAATTCTTCCAAAGAAATTGTTGACAATTCCTTTGGAATTCTTCCAAAGAAATTGTTGACAATTCCTTTGGAATTCTTCCAAAGAAATTGTTGACAATTCCTTTGGAATTCTTCCAAAGAAATTGTTGACAATTCCTTTGGAATTCTTCCAAAGAAATTGTTGACAATTCCTTTGGAATTCTTCCAAAGAAATTGTTGACAATTCCTTTGGAATTCTTCCAAAGAAATTGTTGACAATTCCTTTGGAATTCTTCCAAAGAAATTGTTGACAATTCCTTTGGAATTCTTCCAAAGAAATTGTTGACAATTCCTTTGGAATTCTTCCAAAGAAATTGTTGACAATTCCTTTGGAATTCTTCCAAAGAAATTGTTGACAATTCCTTTGGAATTCTTCCAAAGAAATTGTTGACAATTCCTTTGGAATTCTTCCAAAGAAATTGTTGACAATTCCTTTGGAATTCTTCCAAAGAAATTGTTGACAATTCCTTTGGAATTCTTCCAAAGAAATTGTTGACAATTCCTTTGGAATTCTTCCAAAGAAATTGTTGACAATTCCTTTGGAATTCTTCCAAAGAAATTGTTGACAATTCCTTTGGAATTCTTCCAAAGAAATTGTTGACAATTCCTTTGGAATTCTTCCAAAGAAATTGTTGACAATTCCTTTGGAATTCTTCCAAAGAAATTGTTGACAATTCCTTTGGAATTCTTCCAAAGAAATTGTTGACAATTCCTTTGGAATTCTTCCAAAGAAATTGTTGACAATTCCTTTGGAATTCTTCCAAAGAAATTGTTGACAATTCCTTTGGAATTCTTCCAAAGAAATTGTTGACAATTCCTTTGGAATTCTTCCAAAGAAATTGTTGACAATTCCTTTGGAATTCTTCCAAAGAAATTGTTGACAATTCCTTTGGAATTCTTCCAAAGAAATTGTTGACAATTCCTTTGGAATTCTTCCAAAGAAATTGTTGACAATTCCTTTGGAATTCTTCCAAAGAAATTGTTGAAAATTCCTTTGGAATTCTTCCAAAGAAATTGTTGACAATTCCTTTGGAATTCTTCCAAAGAAATTGTTGACAATTCCTTTGGAATTCTTCCAAAGAAATTGTTGACAATTCCTTTGGAATTCTTCCAAAGAAATTGTTGACAATTCCTTTGTTGACAATTTATTTGGAAGAAGACACTTCCTTTGGAATTTGAAAATTTGTTTGGAATTCATCCAAAGAAATTGTTGACAATTCCTTTGGACAGTTGATCCATGATTGATTCTGAGCCTCCTCTCAAATTCTACAAAATTGACAAAAGAATTCTCATTTGATTCTTCAAATTCTCCACTGTGTTTCTAATTGGTTTCTGCAGGTTGTATCAAAGGTGTCTTTTGATTTTACATTATTTTTTCCCAAAGAATCCCCTTGACTTCTCCCTGGGTCCTTCTTGATTTTCCTCAGATGAATTTTTAATTTCTTTCAGAGCTGCATGAATTTAAAATAATTTAACCACATTTCATCACTTCAAAGTACATACTCCTTCAATTACTCACCTTTTTTCCTTTTACTTGATTCAAAAATTGTCAAAAACATAACCTACCTTTTAATATGGTCCAGAAACAAGGACATTAATGGTTGCAATGTATCATTTAATAGTGAAGAAAAAATAGGTGAGATGATCTTTTTCTTGTAAAAGGATAATGTGAAAAAGATGAAATCATCTCCCACAACCATTTTACCAAACCATGTTTTAGCTTCTGTATACTTCTTTCCAAAATTAAGCAATTGAAAGCTGTTTGATTTCCAGAAAGATCACCATGCATTTGTTTCAAAAAAATTGAAAATACACATTTTTAAAAGCACAATTCCACACATTTTTGTGCGCAAAATCAGCCAGAATTTTGGTACAAATAGACAAGTTTTTTGCTTCCTCCACATCTCTCAAACCTCCTCATCCCTCCAACGTACAAAATCTAAGCTATTTATATCACAATAAATTATTTACTCCATCAAGCAATTGCAAGGAGAAGCTTAATATAAGCTAGAGTCTGAGTGATTCTCAGGTTGATTCTTTGAATAGGATAAGATTTAGCATGCCAAAAAAAATTTATGAGCTTGAAAATTTTTAGGATAGAAGACCTGAAAACAAAAAGATCTTAGATGATGATAGAGTCCCTAAAAATTTAGAGAATCAATGGAATGGAGCAATTTTTCAAGCAGTTTCCATGGGAATGAATGAAACCCAAATCCCTGAATTTTACAAAATCAGTAGCAAGAATTTTAAGGGAACGTTTTGCAAAAAATTGTAACTGTAACTGCAGGTTAAAAGTTACAAATCAGCCCATGGGTGGATTTGTAACTGTAAGTAACAGCTCATCTTGGGGCCCTGCAGCCAAAAGCCTTCTGGGGATTGGGCCTGTGAGCTCTCACTTTTAGCGCGTAAGTAGCAAGTTACAGAAATTTACAAGGTCAAAAGATTGTAACTTGGTGTAAAATATTTTTGAAGAGGGAAGCCTTGGGGTTTAACTTCAATTGAATTTACACTTGAGAGGTTAAAGTGGTTGCCAAACACCTCTCTTTTGTATGTGTAACTGTAGCCCCCTGTAGTTCCATGTAACTTCAATTTGGCAGGCGGGGGGGTTACAGTTACACATACATCATGCAGCCAAATGCCAACTAAATGGCTTGGAATAGGTCAGTGCTATGTTCATGCGTGATTGTATTTCTAAGTCAGATAATGACTTGTAATCTTGGAAGGTTGGCAGGTCCACCAATCAAGAAGGAATGCTCTTTGAAATACATGATTCATTTTTACAAGGAAGAAGTACGCAATGCCAAAGCTTAGGTGCTGAATTGCTCAATAATGATACTTTTTTGAAATATTTGTCTTTTAAAGAATGCCAGATTATTGAATGAGGAAGTAAATTTGTCTGCAGGATTACTGTCAAACAACCACCCCATGTACTATAGGGTAATCATAGATGATTGTGAGCGCAAATGAACAGAGTGAATGCCAGGGATAATTCAAGGTAGCAAGGTTAGCTGAAAAGTGCAAATGTTGGTTTGATGGCTCAAAATAA
>CM062629.1:9581342-9621342 GCA_025617555.3 Puccinia polysora
ATTTTTATCTATTTTTATCTATTTTTATCTATTTTTATCTATTTTTATCTATTTTTATCTATTTTTATCTATTTTTATCTATTTTCATCTATTTTCATCTATTTTCAATTAGTTTCATCTATTTTCATCTATTTATATCTATTAATATCAATTTATATCAATTTATATCAATTTTTATCAATTTTTACAATTTTTAAAATTTTTATCAATTTTTATCAATTTTTCTCCATTTTTCTCCATTTTTCTCCATTTTTCTCCATTTTTATCTATTTTTATCTATTTTCATCTATTTTCATCTATTTTTATCTATTTCCATCTATTTTGATCTATTTTTATATTTTTATCTATTTTGATCTATTTTTATATATTTTTATATATTTTTATCTACTTTTATCTACTTTTATCTTTTTTTATCTTTTTTTATCTTTTTTTATCTTTTTTTATCTATTTTTATCAATTTTATCAATTTTTATCAATTTTGATTTATTTTTTGGACTTATTTTTCTTCATATTTATTAATTTTTATTGAGGCCTTATTTTTATTCATATTTATTCATTCTTATTTTTTATTTTAAAGCCAATGTTAAAATTTGTAACCCTGGGGCTGCCAATGGGGGGAGAAACGCCGTTTGTGACCCATCTGAGTTGCAAATGGATATATATATATGTTTTTTATTTATTTTTTTGATTTGTTATCCAATTTTTTTGTTTGATATTAATAAAAAAATGAAAAATAAAAAATAAATAAAAACAAATGAAAATAATCTAACCCATTGAATGAAAAATATGAAAATAAAAAAGATATAAAAAAATAAAATGAAATAAATAAATAGATAAAAAATTTATTAATTGATTAAATTAAAGATATAAATGTAAAAAATATAAATAAATAAAGGAAATTATTTTCCTCACGCATCCAACCCTTTATTTCCCGCATTTTGATGTTGCCGCCCAGTCGCGCCCCTTTGGTATTTCATGCAAAAATACTTTATTTCAGGAAACTTCCAAGAATTCATTTTTTTAATTCTGACTGCGCAGCCCCGTAGCAGGGACTCTTAAACCCCTAACCAAAATCTTTGGTAATTTTGGAGGCATTAGAACCCCTTCAAAAATGCAATCAAAAAATGAAAACATTCCATAAGAACAAATTTTTTCATTGGTTTTTGGATCATCATTTTGAATATTTTGATTTTTTTCATTTGTTTATTTCAGCTGAAATCAATTGTGATTAACATTCATAGATTCTTGAAAGATTTTCTTGATATTTTCTGGATGTATCCTTTCACCTTAAAAAATTCCTTGAAAAAAACCCAAAAAATCAAAAAATCAAGTTTCTCTTTGGACATTTGAATCATTTTATTTTCCCTTTTTTTCATTTTTTGGGGTAATTAAAGCTAGAAACAAGTTAATGAAACATTCAAAGAGAATTAAAAAATTTTATTCATATTTTTTGGATGTATTATTTTACCTTAAAAAATTCTTCAAAAAAACAAAAAAACAAAAAAAACAATTTTCCCATTTGACTTTTGGATCCTTATGTTTGCCATTTTGAATTATTTTTTTTGTGTTTCAAGTTTTGAGAATTGTAAAAAAACTAACCAAGAGCTTTTTAAAAGTTTTTTCAGGATTTTTGGATGTCATTTTTGAACTTTCAAAATTCCATCAAAAAACCACAAAATTCAAAAAAATCACTTTTCTCACTGGATTTCTGAATCCTTTTGTTGGCCTATGTAATTCTTTTTATTTGGGTAATTCAAGGTTTAAGATTTTTGAATTTTTTTTAAAAAAAAACAAAATTTCATTAATAATTTTTGAAGATCATCCGCATTCTTGCACACACCTTACAAGCTTCATTGAAAAAATTATAAATAAAGAACAAATATGGATACAAATATTGAAATTTATTCAACTATTATTAGTTTTATTTTTCTACTTGATTTTTGTGGAGGGAAAAAAATCATTACCAAGATCCAAATTTCTCTGAACAATGGTTTTCCAAGATTTGGAATAATTGTTCACAAATCTTTTCCAAAGTGAATCTAACTTGGGAGCTGGCCAATGATCAGAATTCAATGTTAATGAGACTATATTTTTGGATTCTTCCAAAAGAATGAAGAGAATAGGAGAATTTTTGGAATTTTGAGTGGGAGGGGAACTCAGAGGAAGATAAGTGCAAGGCATTCAAGAAGAAAAAAGAACCACTGGACACTTATATGTTTCAGCCAGAAGGAAACCATGGCATGGAAATTTCATCCACATATTCATGAGAGCTGGGCCATTAAGGTGGTTCATTTGCCTCCTTTATTTTTGGAAAGTTTCACCCCAGATATCATTCAGTAATCTTGTGCCCTTGAAGATTGCGTTTGAATCAAGCTCTTTCACCATTTATTTCCTGACTTCAATAAATTCTTCTGAGATCATCCCCAAGCAAATGTCTGCTTCTCTAAAGCCACAGTTCACATCCCCTATGACATCTTGAAAATGGGAGATATGTGGAATGGCTGTCTTTGGGGAAATGGAATCTTTTTATTGGAACTAAAACCAAAAATCAGAATTTTTTATAACAGAAAATATGGACCAAAGATAAAACTCAATTCTTCAATTTATAATTGGTCAAATATTCCAGAAGAAGAATAAGATAATGTGCAGGAAACCTAGAGGAAAAACCCAAAAGAAATCAGACAAAATTAAAAAATGAGAAAATACCAAATGTACTCACTTTCTCACTGACTGTTGGGGCTGCTAATATCTTCCCCCGGGAGGATGGTAAGGAGCAGAACCATCTTCATTGCATACCTTTAGTCTCTTGATTCTTTTCCAAGGATTTTATTCAGGAGAAGAAACTTGCTTATTCACAATGGTTCAAGACCTCTGACAAAGGTTTAAATGAAAAAATTAATGAAAAAAAATATCCAACAAATTAGCCAAAAATAGAAGAAAATGTAAGCCCACTATCTTCATTAAATCCACATCTGGAAGCTAATTATCTGCTGAATTTTCCCCTTCATTCAAGTCTGGCACCTCTTCATCTTCTGAATATTCCTCTTCAGTCAGAAATTCACTCTATTTTAAAAAATGAGCAGGACTCATAAAAAAAAAACAACCCATTGCAGAAAAAATAAATGTTGTTATAAAATACCTCTTTTTCTCATTCCTCCTTCTTGTTTACCTTCTCCTTCCCTTGGATAGCCTTTCATCTTCTTCAAACCTGAACACATAAGAAAAAAAAATAATTATCAATGTTGATATATTTTTTTGTCCAACAAAATGGTGACTGAACTTCAAATTTTCTATGAATTTCTTCTTTGGCCTTCCTCTCCTCTTGGGTTATTCTAAATATTCAAAACCAGATGGATCTCTTTTTCTTGAGGCCTGAGAGATCTTTTTGAAATTATTGGCTGCTCCTTTGGATCTACCTCTAAATTTGGATATTTGAGTGAAATTTGGCTCTTCAATCAGGGTAAGTTGATATCTTCAACAGTATAGCTTCATGCTTTCACCCAGATAATATAGCTGTTCTCTGGGTGGCAACTTTCTGAATGCTTCAAACAGTTTAGTGAAAAATAGGTTTTCATTAATGTATTTGGTTGTAAATTAAAGTTTTGTGGAATCTTCATTTCACTCAGGGTTCACAGTTAACTTGAGAAAAGAAAGTAAAAATCAATCAGGACATTATTAATTTGAGCTTGAATCCCCACTTAAAAAAAAAGAGAAAGACTTACTGAGATAGGAGCTTTGAAATGCCATTGAGGATGAAAATCATGAAGTTGGAAGAGTTCACCCTTTCTGATGGCCAATTTGACTTTTTGAACACATGGTATACCCATGTAAGAAGAGTAATCAAAGTTGTTGAAATTGGTGGAAGAATCAAGAACATGATGAGATTAATGAATGACTTTGAGGGAATAGTGGCTGATCTTTCCAGAAAGGTGATCCAAACAGTGAGGCAAAGCAATAAGATGATTGAATTCTTGCTGAGAGGCTTCAATGGCTCCCTCACGGGTTTGGATGGTGATGGAACTTTGAATTTTTTGAACTTTATTATAGAAAGAGCCAATAGAAGAATTGATGAATCTTTCAATGCAGGAGTGAGAAAATTCTATTCTTGATTTACTTTTTTTTCCAAAGTAGGAGTATTTTTTTTGAAAAATAGGAGAAAATTTTCTTTTTAGAGGAATCCAGTTTTCAAGAATTTAGTCAGAAGTGGGAGGTTTCCAGACCAGATAAATTTTTGTGAAGTTTTTGTGATAGCTTGATTCAGATTTTGAATAGGACAAATGATGCCATTGTTTCCAGAATAGCTTCCATTCATCATCAGATTTAAAGTGAACCCTGAAATGAGTTTGAATATTCTTAAAAATGGGCCAGACACAGGAAAGATGATGGGAGGAAGTTAAAACTGATTCAATTTAGCTAATAAGTGCTTGTTCCTTGTCTGTCACAATCACACTAGGTGTGTTATCTTCAAATATTTTCTGAAGTTGATTCAGGGCACAATTATAGTTCTGTTTTTTCTCTTGAGATAAGAAACAGAATGCAACTGAGAAGCTTCTAGCAGAATTGTTTATACCAAGAATATGAAGGAGGGGAATTCCAAATTTGTTGGTTTTATATATACAGTCCATCATAATGAGAGTAGGGAAAAGGTTGAAAAGTTCAATGGAAGCAGGGTGTGAAATAAATGATGAAGTAATTTGACCATAAATATTTTTCATTTTGCAGTAAAAAGAAGAATTCCTGAGTTTCATTATGAGTGCTTCCGCAGGGTTTTTGCCATGAAGGGCATTTTTTTTGTATTTGGGATCTTTTGTTGTAAATTTTAGGGAGATTTGTATGGATAGGTGATGATGAGTTTTTTATAAGAGAGTTGAGAATTTTTAAAGGGGGAACTCCTGCTTTGGATAAATTCTCAACCACCTCCTTTTGCTTCCCTTGGATTCTTCTGTGGACGGGATGAGTGGAAGGATCAATGGAAGGTGGATGGTTGTGCTCTGGACATATAACCTTCACCACCCAAAAACCTTATATTTTTGAAAAATTCCCTGATAACCTGAAAGGACAATTGGTCTTTCTTGATTTTTTAATTTGGAGGTATCTTTTCTGGTTGTATATTCCCCAGATTTTTCAAATTGGTAAGGGTAGGCCTGATTCTTGCAATTTGATACTCTGGTAGATATGGCATATCAATGGGACTTTGCCCATGATTGGATAGCCTTGACCAGCTGATCCTTTTGATTATATGATAGCTCAGGAGGAAGAGCCAGAGGAGTGGAATGAAGAGTTTGAGTAGATGAATAAGGAGCAAGAGGATTTGAATCACTAGTTTGATGAGATGAGATAATGGAGGGTGGGCCTGGTGAAACAGTTGAAAAAGTTCTGAAAAGTGGGTGTATTTTTTCTTGATCCATTGGAAAATAGATGTTCTTTTTTGGAAGTATCTGTAGTGTTAAGTTGTTTTGATGAGTGGTTGGTGGTGTGGTGTGAAAAGGTGTGGTGTGGTGTGAAAAGGTTTGGTGTGGTGTGAAAAGGTGTGGTGTGGTGTGGTGTGGTGTGGTGTGGTGTGGTGTGGTGTGGTGTGGTGTGGTGTGGTGTGGTGTGGTGTGGTGTGGTGTGGTGTGGTGTGGTGTGGTGTGGTGTGGTGTGGTGTGGTCTGGTTTGGTGTGGTGTGGTGTGGTGTGGTGTGGTGTGGTGTGGTGTGGTGTGGTGTGGTGTGGTGTGGTGTGGTGTGGTGTGGTATGGTATGGTATGGTGTGGTGTGGTATGGTATGGTATGGTGTGGTGTGGTATGGTATGGTAGTGGGATGGTGTGGTGGGGGGTGATGGGAGGGTGGAACAGGTCAAGGGGGTGGTTTATAAGGTCATTGGGGCTCTCCAGAGTGTTTAGTGGTCCCAGGAAAGAATTTTCAGTCATATTGAATATATGCATGTGAAGGGCTCAAAGAAGAGTGAATTTGTCAATTTTTTTGGTTTTTCAATGGAATTTTTAAGGGTCAAAAATGACATCCAAAAATCCTCAAAAAATTTTCAAAAAGCTCTTGAATATTCTCTTAAAATTATCAAAGCTTGAAAAACCAAAAAAAAATAAGTCAAAATGGCAAACATAAGGATCCAAAAGTCATATGAGAGAATTGAATTTTTTGAATTTTTTGCTTTTTTGAAGGAATTTTTTAAGGTAAAATAATACATCCAAAAAATCTGGAAAAATATTTTAATGATCTTTAAATGTTTTTTAACGTTTTTGATAGCTTGAATTACCCAAAAAACAGAAAAAAAAAGGAAAATAAAAGGATTCAAATTTCCAAAGAGAAATTTCATTTTTTTTGATTTTTTGTGTTTTTTGAAGGAATTTTCTAAGGTGAAAGGATACATCCAAAAAATATGAGAAAAATATTTCAAGACTCTATGAATGTTCATCCATATTTATTGCAGCTGAAATGACCAAAATAAAACAATGAAAATAGCCAAAATGATGATCCAAAAACCCATGAAAAAAATTTTTTTACGGAATGTTTTCATTTTTTGATTGCATTTTTAAAGGGGTTCTAATGGCTCCAAAATTGACAACAATTTTGGTTGGGGGTTCAAGAACCCCTGCTACAGGGCTGCTCAGTCAGAATTCAAAAAAATGAATTCCTGAAATCCTGAAATTTGCATGAAATAAAGTATTTTTGCATGAAATACCAAAGGGGCATGACTGCGCACCAATGTTGAAATGCATGAAATAAAGGGTTGGATGCGTGATTAAAATAATTCCCTAAATAAATTTAAATAAAATGAAATGAATAAATATGTCAAAAAATAAATTCATTAATTAAATTAAATGAAAAATAAAAATATAAAAAAAAAGTGGCCAATGTTAAATTTAAAACCTTGCAACCCCCATTCACTACCTAAAAGCAGTCGCGTGGCACAAATTGCAACCTGATTTGGGTTGCAAATGGCCACTTGAAATCCTTTGCAGTTGTGAGCCGCCGCTCGCGACCTGGACTGGTTGCAAACAGTGGCTCACAACCTGAATTGGCATTGTCATGGCGGCTCCCAACCCCAAAGGGTTGGAACAACCGTTCACTACCCAGTTGCAAAAAAAATATATGAAAAAAAATTAAAATAAATAAACATGGCCAGCCAATAAAAATAAAAAAATAAATAAATATGAATAAAAATAAGGATGGCCTAAAAATAATTAAAAAAAGATAAAAAGAAATGAAAATAAATTAATATGAATGAAAATAAATAAAAATGGATAAAAAGAAATAAAAAAAAAAATTGAAATAAATTAAAATTAATAAAAAGAAATAAATATTTTTATTTATTATCAACAAAAACACCAAAAAAAGAAAAAAAAAGAAAAAATATGAGTACAAAAAAAGGAACAAAAATGAAAAGGGCCTGAAAATATAAAAGTAAGTTCAACTTGAATAGCGCCCCCAAAAAAAAAGTTCACCTTGACTATCCCAAAAGTAAAAGTCACAAAAACTACAAGTTCAACTTGACTAGCGCTAAAGTAAAAGGGCCAAAAAATACAAGTTCACCTTGTGACTGGCCCTAAAGTAAAACAATTCTTTTGACCAGCCCTAAAGTAAAAACACCAAAAGAAAATATAACAAGTTCAACTTGTGTTAAGCTGATCCCATCACAACCTTAAGACAAGTTAAGCTTGAGATGGGATCAGCCCAACACAAATTGGACTGACTTACCATTAAAATCTCATTCAAAAAACTCATCATCATGATGTTAACTCAAAACACTCAACATAATGATGTTCCAAATGTGATAACCCCTTATATAAATAGAATTACAATATCAGCATCAGAACCCAAATCCAAATGATGAAATTAATCTATAAGTTAGAATACAACTCAAGTTGATCTTTGAGGTGATCAACCCAACAAGCTGCTTTTTTAGAGATCATGGAACATGGTTTGGAAACTATGGACATGATTGGAATCACATCTCCCTTAAGTAAAAGCTGGACCCAATGATTATTGTGAACAAAGCAAATGAAAATAGGATCTGATTATTCTTTTACACCAATTTTCATAGGAGTGTAAGTACAGCATGAATCCAATGAAATGAAACATATTGGTCTTCCATAAGTATCTGCTATTATGTGAGCCATGTGCTGTGAAGAATTGTACCCACAGGAGCTGCGGAACTTAGATGGAAAGGCGCAGAGGAAGGAAATCATGCATATGCATGTAAGGAAGGGAATGCGTGTTGTACTTAAATAGAGAATGATTGTGTTTCCTCCTGTCCTTCTTCTTTCTCTCCTCATCATCTACAGTCCATTCTTTTCATCACCCTCAGGTGACCCTCCTAGTCTTTTCTCCTCCAATCCATCCACTCCTCCTTGTTGTGTTGTCTCAGTCACTCACCCTTACAGGTTCTCTCAAAGGTTCATGCAGCTCCTTCCTTCTGATTTTGGGATCTCCTGTTTTGTTCTGGTTTCTTTAATATTCCTTGCTTGTTCAGAAATCTAATCCTCATCATCTACATTCCATTCTTTTCATCACCCTCAGGTGAATCTCCTAGTCTTTGCTGCTCCAATACATCCACTCCTCCTTGTCGCGTTGTCTCAGTCACTCACCCTTACGGGTTCTCTCAAAGATCTCTACAGGTTATGAGCCCAGCAATCCAAAACGCATCTCAACTTTAATCCAAATCAATCCTTCATCCTGGAACCCTCCCAGCACATCTCTCTACCATCACCCTCTCCCTCTCCAATCATCTATACCAATCACAAATCAACCAAGGAAAACTCCTTTCATTTTTCTTCCACACTTTCCAACTCCACTGAAACTATCCTAAATCAGCTAACTTCCTTGGAACCTCTCCCAAAACTCAAGATGAGTGATGATCCAACTAGAGCCAACATTCCCAAACTCACGGGAACCAACTTTTTTGGCTGGAGGAATGCCATCATTACCAAATTAGGCTTCAAATACCTTGAAAACTTAATCAAAGAAGAACCTCTGGTCATCCCAAACCCACAAGAACAACTTAGACTAAAACAAGCCACTACATTCATACAAATGCACCTTGATCATCAAAATTACACAATGGTGGACAACCCTTACAAATACTTACCCAAAAACCTATGGGATGCCACCTGCTCACATCACGCGACAAAATCCATGGAGAACATCTCCAACACCATTGGAAAAATTTACAACATCAACTTCACCATCGGAAACCTCACCAGGGCGATCAACAAATTCAGAGAACTCTTTCAACTGCTCCAAGTAGTGTCTTTGGGAAAGTTTGACAGACACACCTTGGAGGCAATGTGGAGCTATCACATCCTTGAGCAACTGCCTGACTCCTTCCATGTTTTCAAATCACTCCAGTACTCTCAATTAAAAGATACAGAAAAGATTGAGCTCCGCAGTCTACTAGCTGATCTTGAAACAGAACTAAGAAGACAGGACAGCCATTCCTCATCCAACACCGCCCTGCTGGTGAAAGTCCCTACTGGGATGGGAGGCGGTCAAACTTGCAAAGAAGTTTGCAAACCAATTAGACAACATTACTGCTTGGATGGAAAGCACAACCCTCTTACCGCTCACTCCGAAGAGGAATGCCACCAACTGCATCCCGAACAAGCCATAGCATACTATAAAAGTCTGATTGAGAAGCGAACCCCTGGAAAGAGTGAAGGGCATTGCGCTCACTGCTTATCATCCACGTTGCTACCAAACTCCATAATACTGGACAGCGGCGCATCCGGAAACTACCTGAAGGACAAAGAATATTTTTCCGGTTACTCTACATGCTCCGATTTCCTATTCGCGCCAATGGATCAAGCATACGAGTGATTGGATGGGGGAAGGCCCTGATAAAACTCAAGGATGGAGACCTAGACATTGCAAAAGCTTTTCATGAACCTACTCTCTCTCACTCGCTGGTATCGCTCTTGATGTATCTCAAACTTGGGTAATCTCTCTCTCCTGAGGGTGAAGGCTTCAAGTGCAGCAAAGAAGACAAAACAATGTTCATGGGAAGCATTGAAGAAAACTTACTAGTCCTGGATCCCCAAATCAATCAAGCACTAATCTCCACTCCAAATGCAATAAGCCTACACCAAGCTCTAGGTCACCCAAGTCAAAAGTACCTGGACGCCTCATTCCCAACTAAACAACTGGATAAGGTAAAGTGTAGCTTGTGTAACCTGTCTAAAATGCACCGCCAACCCTTCCCGGGAAGCTTTCCTCAACCTACCACCAAACTGGAAGTGATCCACATGGACCTGTGCGGACCAATCAACCCAGAATCAAGAGGGGGAAACAAGTATTTCCTAAAAATCATTGATGGCTACTCCAAATACCAATTTCTATTCACCATGAGACAAAAATTGCAAATGTTTGAACTCTTCCAATGCTTCCTCAAAATAGCCAAAACTCAATCCAGGGAGACTGTCAAGTTCATTGTCTCAGACAACGGTGGTGAATTCATCAACCACTCGTTTCAAAATCTAATGCTGTCCAAGGGAATCACTCACCTAACCACGGCTCCATATACCCCTCAACAAAACCCATTTGCCCAACAAGGGAATCGGATTTCAATAAAAAAGGCAAAAACTATGCTGCTTGAATGTGGACTGCCTTTAGATTGGTGTGTGGAAGCAGTAAGTCCTGCAGTTTACCTAGAGAATTGCTCACCTGATTACTTGATAGGAATGAAAACCCCCTATGAAATATGGTTTGACAGACCAGCTTACCTTTCCTGTTTGAAAACCTTTGGTCGCAGGGTAATTCTCTTCACCAAGAAGAGGACTTGAGAGTCAAAGTTCTCCCCATCCGGGGTAGAATGCATCTTCCTTGGGTATGATAAAGGTCACCATTCTTACGGCGTGTGGGATCCAGTTGCAAAAAAGATACATCTCTCACAACATGTTTGATTTAAGACCAATACTTTTCCTTATGACAAGATCAAATGCCTAATCAAACCCTCTTCTTAAGACTAAACTTTGTCCTCTTTCTCACCTTCCCTATCTTTTCTTCCTTCATCCCCTTCTCATTCTTCTCCCACTGCTTCAATTCCTACTCTGCACACGTCTTCTCCATCTTCCACTCCCAATTTGTCTCTTCATTCTTCTCCTTCTCACACTCCCAACTCTCCATCTAACATCTTGGAATCATGCCCTCCTCCTGTTGAAGAAATTAAGTTTTCCATCTCTTCCAATCAAAACCACAATGTCTCCCAATCTGACAGCAACACTTCCCATATCAATCTTCCTGTCAAGGGATACCCCTATGTCCCACACTTTGAACTCGCTCCAAACAACATTGACCTGAGCCTAGTTCCTCATCAAATTCTTGACCATCCTTGGCAAAGGCGTGCCAATCTAATCATCAAAGAACCCAGCTCACTTTCCAACCCAACCTCATACAAAGAAATCCGCCACAGGTCCGATGCAGCCAAGTGGATAGCTGCAGAGGACTCTGAACTCACCAACATTATTTGCCACGGAGTGTGGGAAGTTGCTGAAAAGAAACCTGACAAACGTACACTGGACAAAATGTACATCTATTGAAGCAAAGAGGATGCCAACGGCCTTGTAGTGAAGAAGAAAGGCAGAATCTGTGTGATTGACAACTTTCAAGTGGAGGGAAAAAACTATAATGAAACTTTTGCCCCTAGAGGGCGCAACACTTCCCTACAAATGCTCTTAATGCTCGCCGCTTCTGAAGACTTTTAACTAGATCAAATGGATGTCAGGTGCGCATTCCTTAATGGTCTGACAGACATGCAAATCTTCATCAAGCCTCCCAAAGGGGTGAACATCAGCCTTAAACCAAACAAGGGCCTCTTACTCCAGAATTCACTTTATGGTCTCAAGCAGAGAACCCGCAGCTGGTACAAAGACTTATCCTCTTTTTTTTCCAAAATTGATTTCCAACAAACTCTATCTGATCCATGCCTATTCATCTTGTCCAACCACCCCAACCCAGTCCTGATCTTTTTCCACGTAGACAACTTGATAATCACTGGTAAGAACATCCAACTGGTCAAGGAAGCACTAAAATCAAGATTTGAGATGCATGACCTTGGTCCTTGCAAATGGCTCTTGGGAATGCGCGTTACTTGGAACCAAGAAGCTCAGACCATTTCTCTCAAACAAGATCAGTACATCCAAGAAATGCTTGAAGAGCATGGAATGATGGACTGCCAACAAGTCTCAACCCCTCTTCCATCCAACTATCTGACCAATCCCAAACCCTCCTCTCCCCCAACTAAGAGCTTCAACTACCGTTGTGGCATTGGTCTTCTTGGCTATCTAGTACAAAAAACCACGCCAAATCTTGCTCATTCCCACAGTTTTTTCTACAAATATCTCAAAAATCCCAAGGCTCATCTTCAAAACTGCTTCTTTCACCTCCTTTGCTGCCTCAAACACTCCTCCAACCTTTGTCTAACATTAGGAGGACAATCATCTGAT
Organism: Puccinia polysora; assembly: GCA_025617555.3. Taxonomy (NCBI): domain Eukaryota; kingdom Fungi; phylum Basidiomycota; class Pucciniomycetes; order Pucciniales; family Pucciniaceae; genus Puccinia; species Puccinia polysora. The sequence goes on from CM062629.1 coordinate 9,593,782, forward strand.
CTGTTGGAACTAAAAGGCTATGCTGACACCAACTATAGTTCATCTTTGGACCAGAAAAGTTTCTCTGGATCAGCAGTCACCCTCAATGGTTTGCTTGGATGGAGGTGCACAGAGCAGCCAATAGTCACTCTGTCAACAACCAAAGCTGAGAACAGGGCCTGCATGGAAACCGCCCAAGACCTGTTGTGGTGCCAACAACTTATATCCCAGGTGTTCAGGGCATTTGCCATCCTCCTCCCAGACGCTAAAATCCACTGCAATAGCCAAGGAACTATTGAACTCATCCTCAACCCCCTATACCAACATTGCACTCATCACATTGAAGTTTGACTGCACTTTCTGCAAAAGAACGTGCATGGCAATGACTTCAAACTGTCCTACATTGCCACCAACCTCAACCTTGCCAATCCTCTCACCAAGCTGGTATCCCTCAAAAAGATACATGAATGTTGAACCAGGTTTCAACTGACAACATTAGGCAATTCCCCATCAATCACAGGGGCGTGTAAAGAATTGTACCCACAGGTGCCGCGGAACTTAGATGGAAAGGCGCAGAGGAAGGAAATCATGCATATGAATGTAAGGTAGGGAACGCGTGTTGTACTTAAATAGAGAATCATTGTGTTTCATCTTGTCCTTCTTCTTTCTCTCCTCATCATCTACGGTCCATTATTTTCATCACCCTCAGGTGACTCTCCTAGTCTTTACTCCTCCAATCAATCCACTCCTCCTTGTTGCGTTGTCTCAGTCACTCAACCTTACGGGTTCTCTCAAAGGTTCAGCTCCTTCTTTCTGATTTTGGGATCTCCTGTTTTTTTCTGTTTTCTTTCATATTCCTTGCTTGTTCAGAAATCTAATCCTCATCATCTACGGTCCATTCTTTTCATCACCCTCAGGTGACTATCCTAGTCTTTGCTCCTCCAATCCATCCACTCCTCCTCATTGTGTCGTCTCAGTCCCTCACCCTCACGGGTTCTCTCAAAGGTGACTCTTTTAGTCTTTGCTCCTCCAATCCATCCACTCCTCCTTGTTGCATTGTCTCAGTAACTTAACCTTACAGGTTCTCTCAAAGATCTCTACATGTGAAAATTTGAAAGCCAATTTGATTATGGAATCTTTTCATCAATGTAATTAATATCAACTATATTTTGAATTTATTTAATGCCCCCAATGATCTTAGAATAGCACCCCTCACTTTTACTCAATGTTTCAAGGAATTCATTTTGAAAATAAAGCCATAAATACTTGTCATACCCAAGTGATTTAGAAATGACTCTAAATCCACAATTTTCATCACCAACTGGATCCCAAACCCCACCCAGGAACTTATGTAAGTTCTCAGGTATTTGATTGAGGTAATTCACTTCTAAAATAAAAAAGTATTCAGCCAAAATTCTGATCTCATTAAAGGAATCACAACTCACCAAAGATGAGCTTCTGTATGATTCCTCCATTGTGTCTGCTTTATCCTTCAAAAAGGAATCTGATTACAACAGCACCCAAATTAGTGAACTTTCAGTATCTTCCACTGAACCATGAAATTCAGATGAAGAACCATCATTGCAATACAGAAATAATGACCCCATTAGTTCATTAAACAATAAAAATGAACATTTATCAAAATCAAAGACTTACTATCTGTGGTCTTTCTGATTCCCTTTTAAGTTTTTTTTTCAGTCTCATCCTCTGAACTTTGATTTCAGATGAAGAGCCATTGTTGCACCACAGAAATCATTTTCCCATCAGTTCATTAAACCAAAAAAGTCTCCCTCAAAATAAAAGAATACTTACTATCTTTTATGTCTTGGGTTCCATTTGAACCCTTTTTTCCCTCTTAATGGATCTTTCAACATGCTCAAATTTCAAAATCTGAGGACATGTTGATTTCAATTTTTCTCAACTGTTTCTTCAACTTGAAAACTTTGGATCAAGCCTTGGATTTACAATCAAAGCAGCCATATTCTCCAGTTTTGACCTAATAATCTCCAACCTAACTTCTTTAGGTTGTTCCTTATACATTGAATTCCACTTTTTCAACATTTGATTTTCTTCATCAAGCCCTGCGTCTGCTTCAAACTGTAAAAAACAAAAGATTTATCAATTTATCAATCCAAGAATTAATCTGTCAATCCAATAATTGGTACCCTTCATAAAATCCCACTTACTTCATTGGAAGGGGCATAGTCTAACTGGCACTGAGGATGAACATCCTCAGGCACAATGGATCCTCTTGATGCTAGTAATTCACCTAGAATGTGGAACACGGTGTAGAGAATCCTGTGTGATTATATAAATAAAGTAGCAAATAGCTTGCTGGCAGTCCTTGAAGCGTAATTTATTATTACTCATACTCCTTTAGAGTGATATTAAATACTAAGAGTGGTTTTGAATTGCCTTCCCTTCTAGTACTCTATTAAGTCTTCCCAAAAATTTATTTAAATTAATTGCTGGTTTCTTTGAGACTTAAAATAGGTCTGAGATCAGACCTAGATTAGTTATTGATTGTTATTGGTAGGTTTTTGTTGAAGAATAGAATAGATGTATTGGACTATTGGTCAGATAATGATCAGATATATGTGATCTTAACCAATATTGCAATATTAAAGGGTTCAAGGTTTTATCAAAGGGGTGGTTCAGGAGAGGACCCAAGGATTGGTTTGCACAGGGGGCTGGGTAGAGGAAAGGTTGGTAGTTTCTTTTGGTTGGGCCCTCTTTCTTTGTAAGGGTTATTTGTTGATTGGGGGGTGGTTTTTCTTTAATAGGGTGTTAAATATTTAGGTCACAGAAGAAACCTTATTCAAGCACCTGTTGGGTGGTTTAATTGGTTAAATATGGGTAATAACTTGGTTTCTGATTTTTTGTTTCCTTTTATAACTGATTCACTAATAATATTTATCTGGGTAGGTACCACAGATGGTTATGATGGATTAAGCTGGATGGTTTACTGGTATGGTGGGCATGGATGCTGATAAAACTTGGATAGGGCAGAGAGGCCCTCTTTAAATAGAAAATTCCTACCCCCAGGGGTGCTCAAGGCTGCCCCTGAGGGTTCTCCCTGTTCTCGTGAGGAACAGTGAGGTACAATCACATGAGACATTTTGGCTGGTTGAGAAAAGCTTGTAAAGTTACATGAGGCATTTCTGCTGGTTGGAAAAAAGCTGGTATGTGGGTTTTATGCATGCACAGCCCTGCATAAACTGCTGTGGAGTGCAGATAAAATATATTCCTGTGCAGTACTGGTGGTTGGTCTGGTGCTACTTGACTCTTACTACATGTGTTGCTGTGCATTCACTGGTGGTTTTTTTGGTGCTACTTGCTTCTACCTTCATGTATTTCTGTGGATTACTGGTAGTTTTTTTGGTGCTTCATGGTCTTGACTTCCTGCATATATTGCTGTGTTTTTCTGAGGTTGTTTTTTACTGCTAGTTTGTTGGTATCACATGCTTCTGAAAACATAAATTCCTGTGTGGTGCTGAGGTTGTTTGGTACTGCATGGTTCTGGCTGTCTGCAAATGTTTCTGGGTAGCCCTGTGGTACTTGTGCTGGTGGTTTCTTTTGGTATGGCATGCTTATGACTACCTAATTTGCTGTGTGGTGCTGGGGGTTGTTGGTACTGGTAGTTTTTTTTGGTTTTGGTTGAGCCTGGTTCCACCTTCTCCTGCCAATACTGCTCCTTATTTATGTATGTTTGCTTATTTTTTTGGTCCTGGTTGAGACTGATTCCACTTCCTCCTTCCTGCAATGTTCCTGCATACTTCTGCACATCCTCCTGTATGTATATTTTTTAGCATTCTGGGTGAGGTGACAGGAGCTAAACTAGTTTCACTGCCTCCAGTATCTGTATTGCTATCTTCTGGCTGAGATGAAAGGGTTGGTGTATGGTCCTAGTGTTGAGGGTAAGCTTTTACTGGTATTTACTTCAGGTTTTTACAAGGTATTTCTTTATTCCTTCCACAGAGCTGTGAAACCTGGTTGGGTATGAGTTTGCCACAGTTGGAGGTTTGTTGGGCTGTATCTTCTAATCCATGAGAGATAGGGGGGGTACTATGGCTGAGTGACTATGGGTTATTTCTGATTTAGAATCTGTTTTAGAGGTTAATTTGAGGTTTTGAGCTGTTTTTACACTAGAATAGTGAGTTTGATGGCTACAGGACAGGTTTGGACTACCACAATGGCAAGCCTGTTGTTTATAAATATGACTTTGAGCACACCTTGCCATTGTGGTTGCGCCTTAGCTTCTCAAATTCTTCTTTAATGAGTTTAATTGACTCAATTGACAATTTGTGACCAAAAGGTAACAGTTCAGTTGGCAGAACTGTGCCCAAATTTATTTGAGAGTCTTTAAGTGCTGCATGGACTGATTTTATTTGACTTTCAATAACACCCACAAGGTTTCTCCACAAATACAAAATTTTCCCCAAAGATCCCACTAGTAATAATTTGAGAGTGGAATGGTCCCCTTCTACCTAAGACATAGTTTTATTTCCAAAGTCTGGGTAGACAAAATTAAAGCCATTACAAATGTCTCTTTGATAGGACAAATATTCTTTTCCATATACTCAAGTACATCCTCATGGTTTTTCAAGAAAAACTGTATACAAGGTTCAAAGTAAGCACTCCCAACAGAGATCAATAGTCAATAAATTGAATTACTCTGAGTTCTGCACCATTTTCTTCTGCCTCCCCCTTGGTTTTAGAGGCCCCATTCTTGACCCAAAGAGTCATAAATCTATGCAAACAATAATTATCATTACTGAAGCCCACTTTACAGTTTGCTTGTATGTTTTTAGATAAGTTCCAAGTACAAAAATTTCTGGATGAATCAGGGAAACTGTGTTTAATAGCACGAATAAGAGATTTTTCACGGTGCGTCACGAACAATTTTGGAAGCCTCTTGGGATTATAAGCCAACTCCTTTAATGTTTTAAACTCCCAACTGTAAAACTCATAAATGGCTTTTTTTTATAAAAAAAAGCCTTTGAAAAATTCTTTTTGTTGGAATTCATTTCTACAACATACAATAGAGGGATGTTGTACCTATTTTTTTTTACAATCCAACAATGCAATATGATGTAATTGATTGCATAGTTTTATAGACTCAGGATGAGCCAAGAATAGGGCCTCTAAGTGACCATCTCCACCAAGTTGGACCTGGAAACCCACTGGGATTCCTGGATAATTTCCAATACATCATCCATAAAACTTTTCCCCTCCAGTTGAACGGCTTTAAATTTTTCTGAGTGTTATAGATTTTTCTATCATCAATGTATTCTCCACCATAAATCTTGCTAAATTTCCTTTCAAGTTGCACTGTATTGAGCCCATCTTTCATTACTTCCCTAATTAAATCTAATGCTTGACCTGATATTCTCCTCAGTTGAGGATACACTCAAGGACTTTCTGATGGTTGATGATTTGGTAGGACATTTGTAATGGAGAGAAGCCACAAGTGACCTTCTACTTTCCTACTTTCACCAATCACAAATTGACACCCAACCTTCCTAGTGTAAGTTTTCCTTTGATGTTTGGTGAGACATGGCCCTTCATAAACACCCAATCTGTCACAAGCTATATCAAAGTATTTTTCTCTCCTTGACTTGAAATTTGTCAATGTGTTGCCATGCATGGCTGCCCATTTCTGAAAATAAATCTTGGCTTCTTTCCTAGTATCAAAGGCTCTCACAGAAGGAGGGTCAAGCGGTCCTAGCACCCCTTATTGACATTAGTACCTGTCAAGCCAAATCCAATTTTGTCAAATCGCGTATGAAGTGTCACCCACCACCTTTAGTAAATTCAAGTTTTGACAGTGTGTTGCCCAATCTGGGACACCTCTGGACCATTAATGAAAAAGTAAAATTTTGATGGACTTTTCTATAGCCTCCATTTAGATCCAAAAAAAAAAAACTTTTTGATCCGGAATGATTCCCATATCCTGTTTCCAAACTTCCATCTCTAACTCTACTAGTTGTCTAGGATTGTCTATTGGGTGCCTAGCGCCCATTCCCATGTTCAATTTTCCCTTGCTTTGTGCTGCTACCCACCCTTTTGGTGAACGCGCGGATAAAGACCGGCTTGGCTTGCGGGCTTCTATCTGGCACCAGCACCCCAATTGGCCATCAACCTCCACTCATTCATCTCCCTCATACCCACCAATCCCTATCAACCCATTCAAAATTCATTGTTTGATCCTATTGACCATCTTACTTGGTACAAAGTTCATCTCTGATCAATCAATCACCAGGCTAAGATTATCCAAAGTCACTGGTGTATCCAAATTTGAATTAGGTGACCTGGAACGTGATCTGTTGAAGAGATTAAAGTTTTAATTGTGTTGGTCAAACAAAGAAATTGATTGACTCATCCAACTCATCCTGACCCATCATCATCAACCCCAAAGAGTCATCAACAATTACAATGACAAAAACAACAACAACAATGACAATGACCACCACTACCACCAACCTTCCTTGCCCCAATCCCCAATCCAAATCCATTGGCCAATGACCGCAAGCATTGCTTGCGGTTGTTGGAACCTTTGCACCACTGCCTCAATCCACCTCCAAGCTCACTGGTCTCCCGCGCGGCTTTTCCATTGCCCGCTGTAAGACTCCAGAGGGTGCTAGGCCGTGGCAGTTCTGTGGAGGGGAAAGGTGCTGTTTAGGCTGACCTCCTGAGTGTTACAAAAATATTTAAATGTAACCAAAATCAAAGTCCAGAACCTGGTAAACTGGGGACCAAATGTAAGAGGATAAAGATTATAGTAGTCGGTAGCTGGGAGACAACACTATCTGAGGCAAGATGATGTTGGGGAAAACTTGGATAGAAGGAGTCAAGAATTGTTCAGAGTTCAACAAGACAAGGCAATTGTGAGTGAAAACGCCCACAAGCTAATAGCTCTGGTTGTCAGAAGGAGCTTAGGAAAGATCAACTCAATCCCAAACAACCTCCAGGTTCTCAATGAACCTTCCCAAATCTCCACAATCAAGCGCTTGAAGGGTACCAGATAACTGTGGGTGGCTTCACAAGACAAAGCTAATTGTTTGAAGAAGCTCTAGAAGCAAAACAATAACTGATTCAAACAAGAATAACCCAACACTTATCAAGGGACTCAAGAGTAGCGTGGCGGAATTCAACTTCAAAAGAGATGAAGGGAGTTTTAGCACTCCAGGTTTCAAAATTAATAAAAAGTCTTCAGTCAAATGTGACTGGGTCCAGAAAGATAATCAAAGGATGATCAGGACAAGTATGGTTGGATAAAAGGATCAGGAGTGGTGTAACACACTCAAGAATTCAATTAGTCAAATTCTTCTTCAACCAGCAAAGATATTGGTTGGCAATAAGGATCAAGGATCAAGGGGTCTGAGTATGGAGGCTCAAGGATTAAGGGGCAATCATAGATATACCCAAATTTTTTTTTGTATCAGATAAAGGGGAATGAAGACCCCACAGATGATGTATTTCAAGAGGATAATGATGATCTTAGGATGTGGTGTGTGTTAGGATGCCATGTGCTGATCTGATGTGATGTAGGATCTCCTCCACCTCCCCCAACAGGCAGGGGAGAGCCCCTCCTTATATGGGAAGGAGGCCCTGTTAGACTATGTACAAGGGATACTACAAATGGAGCGGAAAAAGAAAGAAAGAATTTTTTTTTTTTGATTTTCAGATTTTTAGGTGATCAGAAAAATTTGATCACGCAGGCCGGTGGAAATCCAGCCTTCCTGACCGGGGTGGGATCCTTCTCATCCCTTCACCATCTTTCGCGTCCCTCCGTGGAGGGGCGCGCACGACAATACTGGAATCACCCACCCCTTGCCGGGAGGCGGAAGGGGTGGGAAAGGAAAACAGATCAGACCGCCCGCGGGTGTCCACGGGCAGTAGAAGACACTCTCCACCACCACCCAGAGATGGAAGGGGGTGGGGGAGTCCCAGGAAGGGTGATGGATTGGTTGGGGAGCGGCTGGGGGATCAGATGGGGAATTGAGTTTGGCCTTGAGTTGGATGATTTGATGACGCTCAACCAATCAATGATGATTGACAGATTGCTGATGGTGGGAAGATAGGAGTGATAGACTGAAGATCAATTGTCTTTCAATTGCTTTTTGGTTAGTTGATATTGATCCAATGGTCTGTCTTATCCTGATCCGTTCAATTGAGTGAGTGGGCAGTAGTTTGATGATCAATGATAAACAAATTGGGTTGATCAACTTCATTATGTCGAGCCTTGCAGCAAGGTTCTTGGGCAATGTGGAGTGGCTAAGATTGTTTGAATTGACCACTACCGGTGACCAAGGATTGTTTCTTGGCACCCTGATGAGTCTTTAGTTTTGATCTGAGCCTTCTAAACTTTTTGGATGCCCCGATTGATTTCCATAGTTGGTTTGGGGCGGATGAGAAGAAGGAAGCAGAGGATGATGATGATGAGTGATGAGCAACGCAACTAGGACAGTTTTTTTTTTTTTTTCACAATTTTTGAATTCTTTTCCCAAGGTGTCCCAAATGGTTCACCACACCGCATGGGTCTCAGTGGTTGCATGGCCCTGTCAGCCTGTCCGCGCGTCCCCTCAATTGCTGCCTGTGCCCATCCTTGGCACCAGCTGGGGTCTTCCAATTCCTGTCATTCATGATTCAATTCTTCTTTTTTTTGAGTCATTTGATGGTTTCTTTTTTTGTTTTGTTCTCTCATGACCATCCTCAAAAGAAAAAAGAAATTCCGCTCTATCTGTAAATCTCTCTTGTAAATAATATACAGATCTCTTGTCCATAAAAGGAGGGGCTCTCCCCTGCCTTTTTACAAACATCCATGGGAGTGTGTGCATATTTCCCCCCGTTATCATTGAAATCTGATCCTCATCCTCATCCTGGGTAGATCTTTGATTTCCCCCTGATCCATTGATCCTTAGTCTTTGCCCCTCTGTGGCCTGATCCTTATCACCAACCAATAGCCTTGCTGGTTGAAGAGAATTCTGTCTGTTGGAATTCTTGAGTGTGTTATACCACTCCTTGATCCCTTTCTCTGACCATACTGGTCTTGATCTCTCCTTGATCATCTTTCTGGAGCCAATCACAATTGATTGAAGAGCTCTTATTAAGCTTAAGACCTTGAGTTTTATACCTCCCTTATTTTTTTTTGGAGTTGCATTCTTCCAGCCTACTCTTGAGTTCCTTGAGAAGTGTTGAGGTCATTCTTGCTTCAAATCAGTCACTTTTTTCTTTTAGAGCTTCTTCAACATAGTGCTTTGTCTTGTACAGCCACCCTCAGTTATCTGGTACCCTTCAAGCGCTTGATTGCGGAGAGTTGGGCAGGTTCATTGAGAACCTGTAGGTTGTTTGGGTTTGATTTGATCATCCCCAATCTTCTGCTGAAAATCAGAGTTATTAGATTGTGGGAGTTGTTTACATGAAATAGCTTTTTTCTTTGAACTTAAACCAAACTTTAGATTCTTTTTTCCAAGTTTTTCCCACATAATCTTGGCTCACATAGTGCTGTTCCATTGCTACCAAAATACTATCATCTTTATCCTTTAATACTTGATTCCTCATTTACCAGGTTCTGGACCTTGACCTTGGTTACATTTAAATATTTTTGTAAAACTCAGGAGGGCAGCCTAAACAGCACCTTTCCCCTCCACAGAACTGCCACGGCCTAGCAACATTTGGAGTCTTACATTTGGTCCCCCGGGCTGGGATTGAACCAGAAACCTTGGGATTTACAGTCCCAACTTGAAGAATCAAATCTGAAATCCAATCCAATCCTTTTCTTCTTTTCTTTTTTTGGTCATCATCCAGATCTGATCCGTGGAGGAAACTTGTTCCAGAAGTAAGTTCTCCCAATTGTGCACCATCTGGGAAGGATTCTTGTGATTTTTGTGAAACTCTACCCTTGCCATGCTTGTGAGCCACCTTGGAACTCTGCTTTTTGGATCCCCTTAGGAATTCTGTCTTCAAAATGGAATCTGTTCCCTCCAAAATTGTTTGGGCCAAGATGGTCAAGATCAAACCCAAGAACAAGAACCTAGGCTTAAATGGAACAAATGTGGAACAATTTTTGGACTCCTATGAAATTGCTGCTGAAGTGGATGGTGCAAGTGAACATGATATGGCCTATCAGTTACAATTTTTTATCTCCTCTGATGAAGTTATGGAAGTGATTGAATTTTCAAACTGATTTGAAACTCATAACTAGAGGCTCATGAAGGAGGCTATGTTGGCTTATTGGGGGAAAATAGATGTGGCTAGGTTTACCTTACAGGACTTGGATGCTCTGGTTTCTCAATGGTATCCAATGGTGGTGTCTCTTCAGCCTCTGATTATCAGTCTTTCAGAAAGTCTTGGGATCCTATTCAGTCTTATCAGGAACAATCAAATTGACACTGTGGACAAAATTCAAGTTTGATTTTTCCAATTTTTTTTTCCACGAGTGCAGGAAAGGATTAGGGATGAATTGGTCAAGTCTGGATCCATGATAACTACTAGGGATAATCGATTTAAAATCCCTGTCTTTCTGGTCCTTAGGATTGTGGTGAACAAAGTCATGAAAGGTCAAACTGCTTTAAATTTTGAAAAGACCAGGAGTACTGAACCAGTTCATGCTCCTTCCTTCCAAGAATCCAACAAAATTATGAACAAGATGGAAGCAAATCGCAGACCTAAATCAAGCCCTCAAGCCAATAAGGATACTGCTACCATAGATGAGATTACTAAGCTACTTCAGGCCTTTGAGAATAAAATAGATCATAAAATATCCTCTTTAGCTAACCCTCAACCTGCTAATTCTGTTCCTAAATCCACCTTGGTTTTCTATTACGTTCATAGAGAAGGCCATTGTACTGGTAGATGTCCTGAAATCCAGAAGGACAAGGAGGAAAAATTAGTAGAGCAGAAGGGAAATAATTTCTTTCTTCCTAATGGTGCTTTGATCCCTTTTGACTCATCTTGTCCAATCCGTCATGTGGTGGCTTCTTACCAACCACCAACTCCCAAGAAGGCATCTCTGGTCTCCTTGGATTTTCAATCAACCTGTTGCACTCTTCAACCTTGGTATCCTCCAGCTATCACTTCTTCCAGCTTCTCTGGTGCTTATTAATCTGATCCAGCTAGGAAACACCATGAGGAACCCAAACCTCACAAGTCTCCTCCTGTTCCATCTTCAATCCTTCAAAAACCTGTTAAACGTCAATCTTTGCCTGAGCCTCCTTCCTCTGATGTGGAAGACATGGAAGTAGAAAGGGAACCACTCATGGAAAGGTTCCAGGAAAACTCTGATCCTTCTCCTCCTCTTCAATCTGGTCATCCCCCTCAATCCTCTGATCCATTTCCAGTACCTGCCTCACCTGATCTTCCTCCCTCCACCCAGCCCAAAGTTTGGTTTGAGAGGGGAATTTACAAGGACTACCCTAAATCTGTGGAAGGAGTATTAAAGAAAATTTCTGATCTCAAAATCCCTGATCTGTCTGTGGCTGAACTGCTTTCTATCTCTTCATCTGTGGCTGAAGGCATGAAGGAATGGGTTTCTCATTGACTTGTGAAAATTGGTCCAGAAAAATTGAAGGTCTCTTCTGGCACTTTGATGGAGGACTCTGGTGGAACAGATCCCCCTTCAGATGCCAATCTTTATTCCTGGCCTCTTGGATTTCCTCCCTGCTATCTTGGTGAATTTTCTAAAACAGTTTCTTTTCTTGTGGATTTGGGTTCTCAGCTCAACTTAATATCAGATGCTATGGCCTGCAAACTAAAGCTTAGCCCAAGAGTAAGCTTTAATTCTGCAATTTATGGTATAGGGAATCAGTCATGTGAACTGGTTGGTATTGCTGAGGATGTTCCTGTTCAAATTGGTCAAAATATTCTTGGAACTTGTCACTTCTGGATTACTTGTTTGGAAGGTCCTATGATCTTGGGCTGACCGTTCTTAATGGATTTTGGTGCTACCCTGATTTTTTCTGATCAAGTTGGGGAGAGAATCATTCTCCCTGATGCTGATGGCAGAAAAATTGAAGTTCCGCTTTGTTCCTTGGATTCTGGTTTTTGGGAACAAGATTTTTCTGGTCAATCTCCCAAAACAGTTCTAAAGGGAAGGCAGAAGGACAACTCTCCTTCCTCTCAGCCTCATTTTTTATTGGATTAGTTGATTCTACTGATAGTTTTAGTTTCTCTCAGCCTCAGACTTCAACTTATGGATCAACTTCAACCTCAGAGGCATATTTTTTGTTTTCCTCATCATCTCTTCCTCATCCAAATAAGATCAAAATTCAAAAACATAAAAAATCCGAAAATTCCAAAAATATTTCTTCTCTCTCTGTGTCTGTTGTTTCTTCTTTTCCTTTTTCCCTTCAGCCTTATCAATTATCCTCTACTCCAGTTTTGAATCTCGGCAATGAGCCTAAACTAGATCCCAATCTCAGTTCTTTTCTTGGTGGTTTTTTTATGAAGGAGTATGGTCTTAAGTGGAGGCAATGTGGGGTAGAAGTAAGTCCTCCCAATTGTGTCCCATCAGGGGCCTCTACTACTGCCATTTTTGAAAATCTACCCTGTGCCACACATGTGAGAAATGTGTTAGCTTTTGGATCCTTTTTTATGGAAAAGGCACCTTTCAAAGATGAGGTGGAACATCAAACTTGGAAGATGTTGGAACTTGGCCTCAGTTTTTGTAGTCAGGTCTCACTGGTCAATGCTTGGAGGAAGAAAGGATTCCTCTCTTTTGCAGCAAAGTCTAAACCATTTGCAAAAAAGGTTCAACCAGTCAACCAACCAATGCCTGTCAACCTCAACCCTCCGCTTATGCGCCCCCCTCTATCCCGCAATCCTTACTGTGGTTTACCTCAAGCTCTTACTGTTCCATTCATCCCCTCTGGTTGTGTCACTGAAGAACTTCTGAAAGTGGTCAAAATTGGTCCAGGGGGATGGATTCTTCCTGATGAGTTGAATTTGATAAAAAATGTCTTAGCCCTGAGGGAAAAATATATTTCTTTCTGTGGAGAAGAGAGAGGTCTCTTGAAAGAATCCTATGGCCTTCCTTACATTATCCCTGTAGTAGAAAATGATCCCTGGCAAAAGAAGAAGATCCCAATCCCTGCTGCTAAAGTTGACAAATTCATCAAGTTAGTCCGCAAATGAGTCCAAACCGGTTTATATGAAAAATTAACTTCTAGCTATTCCAGTCCTGTTTTCTGTGTTCTCAAGAGTAATGGTAAAATTAGAATAGTTCATGATCTCCAGCCTCTAAATAAGGTTACTATTCAAGACTCTGGTATTCCCCCTGCTACTGAAGAATTTGTCAAATCCTTCTCTGGGAGAGCTTGCTATGGTCTAGGTGACATTATGGGTGGCTATGACAAACAATCCTTACATCCAATTTCTTGTCCTCTCACTACTTTCAATACTCCTCTTGTTTGTTTCCAACTTACTCGATTACCTCAAGGTGCCACCAATTTGGTTGCAGTTTATCAGGCTCAAATGGTTTGGATCCAGGATGAAATCCATGATCATGCTGGTATCTTTATTGACAATGGCGGAATTAAAGGACCAGTTTCTGATTATAACAATGAGCTCTTACCCTGGCATTCAGGAATCCTTCAATGTATCTGGGAATATGCAACCACTCTGGAAAGGATCCTGTTTTGAATCAAGGAGTCTGGTCTCACTATCTCTGGTTCCAAATTGGATGCCTGTGTCCCTGCTTGTGAAATTGTTGGTCATGTGGTATGCAAAGAAGGAAGAAGGATGGCTCCATCCAAAGTCAACAAAATTCTCTCTTGGCCTACTCCCATCAATCCAACTGAAGTCAGAGGGTTCGTAGGTGTTTTAATCTATGTTTGAATCTTTATCCCTTCTCTATCCAAAATTTTCATTCCCTTGCGTTGCTTAACCAGGAAGGATGCTGAATGGTTTTGAACCCAAGCTTGTGAACAATCATTTCAGATGACCAAAAAAATTGTTGGAAAAGACATTTTCTTGAAGAATATCACTTATGGACCTAGGTCTGGCAAGATTAAGCTGGCTGTGGACTCTAGTTATCAATCTGTTGGGGCTGTCCTTACTCAGGAAGATGAAAATGGTTTGGATTGTCCTGCTCAGTATGAATCTCTTCTTTTTTCAGAGGTGGAATCGAGGTACTCCCAGCCAAAAATGAAACTTTGTGGTGTGGCCCAAATGTTAAAGAAGCTCCAAACTGTTCTCTGGGGTCAACAATTTTGAGTTACAAGTTGATGCACTATCCATTATTGAAATAATCAATGCCCCCAGTCTTCCAACCGCTCAAATGACCCCTTGGGTGGCTTTCATCCAGTTTTTCTCTTTTGATATTGTTCATAGGCCTGGAAAATCTTTTACCATGCCTGATGTTTTATCTCAACGCCCTCTTGGAGATGAAGAATTGGATGTTGGAGTGGATTTTGACAAGGAGGAACCGTTAATTTGTCCTGTCTTCACCTTTTCCTCTCAAGATTATTCTGGCTTCCAACAAGGCTTCTGGCTTAAATTAGATCAGTATCTCTCCACTCTCCAAAGGCCTCCTGATCTCTGTCAGCTTGTTACTATTACTGAGAAAGCTGCAAAAGTAACAAAAATAACATAAGAATAATAACAATACAATTAACATAAGAAGGAGTTGGAAAACCATGAATATTATTACAGAAATGGATTTTCCACCCAGCATTAGGTAGGGTCACTCACTGACCCCACCCTTGAAATCCAACTCCTTATATTTTTAAATAATTAAGGAAAGAAAGACCAAAATACTACGGCTCCACTATTGAGTTTTTGGCCAATTAAATATTTCACACAAATTATCATGTTTAGGTTTCACACCTAAAATTCAGTCAGAATTGGGGTGTTGTGTATATTTTAGGAGTTATGGGCGGAAATGTGTTTTGTCACAATTCCCGCACGCAGCCGCAGCAGCCAATGCACCAGCTCGCGGCTGAGATACAGCCCTGTCACTCCCTCAAGGTCGTGTACGCAGCCCCAGGCCTCTGACAAGTATGCAGCCGCCGGACTACGGGTTGACAGAGTGACAGGCGGCCTGAGAGGCTCAGGTACCGCGCAAACATGCTACAACCCACACGGGAACACTATACATATGTAATAAATGTTCCTGTGGATAGTAGATAGTCTAAAAATACATAATATTATATAAAAATACTTAAATAATCCTTATACCTATTTTTTATTTAATATAATTCAAAGTACCAAGAATGTTGAAAATAAGACAATGTCAACTTCTAAAAATATATCAAAATACTTTAATATACTTTTATGAGAATTTCTAGACATCAATATTTTTTTGACATACTAAGAAAACTAATGATGTAAAAATATCACATGAATTCTCATGACTTATATTTTTAAGTGATTATCTTAGTAAATCAACTGGAACTCGAAAATAAGGAGTAAAATCAATATCATGACTTTTACTCCAGATATATAATACATAATGAGAACTTACCTGACATCAAGATGTCCGTGGAAATGTCTATTTATATAATTATTAAATTACTGGGAACATTTACTAAGGATAATTAATTGAATCATACATAAATGGGATTGATTAGTGTTATTCACATGTCCTAATATCTATTATGAAGTAGAATAATTCCCATACCCCAAGGAATTAAATGCTACCCGTGATAGAGCACCAAGAACACATGAAAGGCTACCCCTGGTCACCCTTCTAGCCTTAGTGTCCGTCCCTTTGAGCACCTGAACCCTCAGAAGGACAATGTTGGGACTCCAAAAGCTATAAATAAAGAGATCTTTTGAGTATATTGATGGGCAGAGACCCAGTTATATTCATATCCAGACACCGTTCCAAGGTAATCAAGTACTTATAAGAGATAGGTAAGTGATTTATGGCTAAGTCTGATCAATAATATCTGCTCTCAACCTCTTTTATATCTATTAAAACTGCTGAACAACCTTTTAACCCCAGTATACAGGTTTAACCCATCAGTGCACGTCTCAAACAGATACCCAAAGGATTTAATAATATACCAGTGAGTTTTATTATCATTTCTCTGTCGTGGTAGCTTGGCTACAAGGCCCTGCCAATCCACCGTGTATTTTATATACATATTATCTTTGGGTAAAATATCCTTCAAGCTAAAGAGCCCAAAGTAACCAGGACTACGTGCTTTCATACTGAAATCCCTGAAGAGAGGTGTTAAAGATCCCCAATATAATTGTGGCCCCTCTATAAAAATATTTAATAATCAATTTATTCATATTGATTTAAAACAATAAACCATAACCAATCCACTTAACCTTGCAATAAGCTTAATCCAAATATTTAAGTATTTTTGCTGCATTTATTAAATAATATATTTATTATTTATTCTATCACCTCTGGTAGCCAAATGATAGCAAGGGTCTTGGCATCCAGTAGGCTGATAATTGGGGGTCTGGCCAGGAATTATTCCATTTCCTTATAATTAATACCTTGGACCAGACATTTCACAAAAAAATAAAATCAAAGATAAATTGATCTGACTTTATAACCTTGATTTATCATTAAATTCTTTTGCAGTGGATTTAAAAACCAATGCAGAATTAATAATATATTATTTAAATCTTTTAAAGATAAGAAAAGAAGAATATATTAAAAATTATAAACCTACTGGTTGGAAAGCTTTAACTCAAGCTGAGCAAATTAATATCTCTTCTGCACGTAAACACTTAGATAAACTCCTTGAACAAGAAGATCTTAATAGGCGTATCAACTTTCAGGCTCTATTAAGGAAACATAAAGCTTGGAAGAAATACCGTATAAATTACTTTTTGAAATATAAAAGTAAGTATACAATTTGTATTACCATATAATTTTTTTTAAAAAAATACTGATATTTTATTAAACAATAAAATACACTTTTTTATCAGTGAACCCTCCTGTACCAGAAAACACCGCCACTGAACTTGATTTATTGGATCAGGAAATCCCAGATATCTCTGGAAGCCCTGAAAATATTGATACGGCAGGTGAAGACCTCATTGGAACACATCAAGACCCCATAGGATTACCTACTAAGGATCAATTTAACCCCAATAAGGTCTTGGTACGCTTGAACATCAATTTAAGTGAGTTTTGAATAAAACTTATTTTTACAGATTTTTTCTGTAAAATAATTATAAACATATTATTCTAAAAATGAATAGACGTAACACAAGAGCCTCAGGAAGAATTCCCTCCTATGGATCTTTGCCAACAGCCCTCAGTAACTGTGAGACCACCAATAAGGACAATCATGAAGGGACTAGAACCTGTGAATCAAATGTTGATGGACAAGGAGCAGCACCAATCACTTCTGCCCTCTCCCAACCTAGAGCCAGAGAAGGTAGTAGAATCAAGCCACCCTCCTTTAAAAAAAGATTCCCTGCAGCCACCCCAGAAGAATCTGGCCAAGGAAGCCAAGATCAAAGACTTAGTCAAAGAACACGTGAAATATTGGGAAGAATTCAAAGAAGCCCAAGCCAAGGAGGACATGGTATCCATGAAAAAGATAATCTCCCAGGCAAAAGCCACCCAGATAGCTCTTCAGAAAATTATTTCAAGGAAAGAGGTATAATCCTACATAGAAAAGTGGAATCCTTGGGATCAATTAGCCCAACTGAAAGTCAAAGGATCAGGAAAGAAGTGATCCTCTTCCCATCCCAAGCCAAAGGGAAAGAAAGACTGGGATCAGATAATATCCCTAGCTCAAAATTGGAAAAAGGTTTACAACAATTAGCTTCTAATTCTGATCCCAAACAAACCTCTGATGTAATTACTTCCTTTTCTAATGATATGCGTCATAATTTGAAAATTGTTTGTGAAAATTTGGAAGGTGTTTATACCCAATTGGATAAATTAACCTCAGTGGTAGCCAAATTGATTAATAACCACACAAAGATGGTAGGAATGGAAGAAATCAAAGAACACACAGAAAAGTTATTGGAGACAATTAATCAATGTAGGATCAAACAGACTCAAAAAATTGAGAATATGTTATCAGGAATCCAAGAAGATCTTATTATGTCTTTCCACCCCTTAAAAGAATAATTGGCAACCACCACTAACATCTCTATTCTATTCCTTAGTGAAAAATTGGATGTGCTTAATAACAAAGTGGACCTGCAACTTAATCTGATCAAAAAAGATCTTAGAGACTTGAAAGTCTGTCTGACCAACTTGGGGAGTACCACAGAGGAACCAAAACCTTCCGGACAAACCACTACTCCTTATGCACCACCCTTATTAGGAATGCATAGTAGTGACACCTTTAGGCCTAGTCCTACACCTGAGATGGAACAAGCACTCAAACTGTTACCCCCTATTTCTGAATGGCCCAAGTTCTCTGGTGAAGGAGAATACAATCATATAAATTTTATTAAATTTATTGACTACACCATTAAATCTTATGAGCTACCAGAAGCTATAGCCTTAGTCAGGCTACCCAGACTATTTGAAGAAGTAGCATTGGACTGGTTTATCAGTAAAAGAGAAGAAGTAGGATCCTTACCATGGAATTCTTGGAAAATTCTGATTAAAGAACAATTTGGTTCTAGAATTTGGAAAAGAAAAATGATGAAAAATTTCAAAAATTGCTCATTTGACCCCTCCAAGAATAAACCTCACAAATGGTGCTTGAAACAGAAGAAAAGATTGGATTGCTTCTATCCAGATGCTGATAAAGAGGAAGTAAATGAAAGAATCCTCAACCTGTTTCCTGGCAATCTTAACCATAGTGTAAGATGTAGGATGAGTATGGATGCGGACTTGCCAACTCTAATCAATGTGCTAGAAAAAGTAAGAGACATGAATGGGTTGGACAAGAAAGCTCATTCCAGACCCAAAGAGAACTATAACATAAAAAAAACCAGAGAACAACCTCCTCTGATAAATTCCTCTGATAATAAGAAACCTAATGAGAATAGGGATAAAGAGAGGATGCCGGCAACTTGTTGGAATTGTAACAAAACTGGGCATATGAGACAAGACTGCCCATTACAAAAAAGGAAGATAGCAGTCTTGGAAGGAGAACAGGAGGTTGAAGAGAATCAGAACTATGAAGACATAGCTGATACTGAAGGATCTCTTTCTGAATGTGAATTGATCCTGACAAACCCTGTTAATTTTATAGAAGGAGATATAGGCACTTCTGTAGAAATCAATAACATCCATGGGGATTCTAGCTTGCCTCAACAATGGGATCCTACCATAATTCCTAGGCATATTATGGATGTCAAACAATTAACAGTTAAAACTAAGAGTGGGAAAGGTTGACCACTGGTCAAACTTGTTATGCAACAGGATTAGATAAAAACAGACCTTCAATGTTATTAGTGGATAGTGGAGCCTTTTGCTCATGTGTCTGTGCTGAATTCTTAAACAAATGGGACCCCAATTGGAAATAACGCCTTTTGCCCATCCCAAAAGCCAGGTTCAGCTCTTGCAACTCTACCATGGATGCTATTGGAGTATGAACTGCTCCTATAATACTACCTCACACTAAAGGATCTTTGAGAATACAAGTGGAATTTGTAGTATTGCTCAATGGACTATGTAACTACCTGATACTGGGTAATGATGCCTCATGTCTATATGGTATAGAAGTGTTCCAGAGTAGAGGAAGATACTTCACGGTAGGAGGTAATTGGGATAAGAAGTTTAATATATGCACCATTCAGTCTAACTTCCCCTCCTCTACTTATCAAAAGCATTTAGAAGACTTTGACCACAAATATTTCTCTCAAGCAGCTCTGAATATGAAACTTTCTGAGGAGCAGAAGAAAGATATATTGAAAGTCTGCTTTGAGAACCAGAATGCTTTTTTTACTAAAGATCATCCCATTGGTGATATGAAAGGACATGATATGGTATTGACATTGACAATTAAGCCTACTTATCCCCCTAACTTAAGAAGGCCAGCCTATCCTTCTAGTCCTAAGTCTAGAAAAGCTCTTGAGGAACATATCCAAGAACTGATAGACTTACAAGTATTAAGGAAAGTAGGGAATAATGAACAGGTAGATGTGACCACACCTGTAATCATAGCTTGGCATAATGACAAGTCAAGAATGGTAGGAGACTTCAGAATGCTCAACAATTATACTCAAGCAGATTATTATCCTATACCCCGGAATGGTCATTCTCTGCATAACTTCTCCAAGGCCAAGTACATGACTACTATGGATATGCTTAATGGTTTCAAACAGATACCAATAAGCCCTGAAAGCAGGAAGTTTATGAGAATAATCTGTCATTTGGGAATATATGAATATCTTAGGATGCCCTTTGGTATAAAGAATGCTCCATCACACTTCCAGAGAACAATGGATAAAGTTCTAGGTACTTACATCAGACAAGGATGGATGATGGTATATATAGATGATGTTATCATATACTCTGATGACTGGGATACTCATATTAATCAAGTAATTCTAGTACTCCAGACAATCTCCAGAGCAGGATTGAAGGTGTCCATGAAGAAATGCAACTTTGGCTACGGAGAATTGAAAGCCTTAGGACATATAGTCTCTGGTATAAATCTACCTGCTGATCAAAATAAGATAGCTGCTTTCATGAATAGACCTATGCCACAAAAAAAAACAGAATTACTGTCTTTCATTAGTTTTTGCAGTTATGACAGACAATACATACCAAATTTTGCTATGCTAACCAAAAGTCTGTATGAAGTATGCAACAACAACACCCTATTTGAAATGACTCATGAGAGACTAAAAAAATATGCAGAATTAAAAATAGCTATGACCTCTACTCCTCTACTCATCCAACCAGATTACTCCAAGCCCTTCAAACTGTACATTGATGCCTGCATGGAAGGGCTAGGAGCTGCTTTACATCAGGAAAGGATAGAAGAAGACAGACCAGTAGAGAAACCAGTAATCTTCATATCTAGACAGATCAAAGATACAGAGAAGAGATATGGGGCCAATCAGTTGGAATGTTTGGCACTAGTATGGGCTTTAGAGAAGCTACACTATCAATTGGAAGGCACCACTTTTCAACTAATCACAGACTGCAATGCTGTAAGAACTCTTATGAACATGAAAACTCCCAGCAGACATATGCTCAGGTGGCAAATTGCTATAAAACAGTACAGAGGACAGATGACTATAGTGCATAAAGCTGGAGCTAAACATCAGAATGCTGATAGTCAAAGTAGGAATGCTTTGCCTAATGACTCTAATAATCCAGAATATGACCCTGAAAATCAAGATATTTTTCCTATCCTGAACATCAATCTTCTTGCATTGAGTGCTCCAATAATGGAAATCCACTTATGTGAATTAGATACTGCTTTCTTCAACCTAGTAAGGGATAGCTACTCTCCTGAAATCAAGCTGCTGATTAACATTATGGAATGTGAATACCCAGAAGCAGCTCTGATAAATAGCCTACCTGCTTCATTACTTAAACCCTATAAAGCAGGAAGGTTTACCTTTTGGGATGGTCTCCTTTACTATAGACACCAACATTCCAGCGTATTGGTACTAAGCAAGAAAAAACATATACAACATATACTCCAGGAATGCCATGATAACTGTTCATCAGGGTATCTATCCACAGAAAGAACCTTAGAAAAAGTAAAACAAACTTCCTGGTGGATAGATTGGAAAGAAATCACTACTGAATATGTTACTAGCTGTGAAACCTGCCAGAAATCTAATAAAACTACTGGAAAAAGGTTTGGACTCTTACAGAAGATATCTGAACCTACAACCAGATGGGAAATCATCAATATGGATTTTGTCACCGGCCTCCCCCATGGAGGTACTTATTCATATAACTCTGTCCTATTTATAGTTGACAGATATTCTAAGAAGGCAAAATTCTTACCTAACCACAAAGAAGATAGTGCTATGGATTTAGCTTTACTATTCTGGAATAAGATCATAGCTGATGTGGGTATACCCAAGATTATAATCAGTGACAGAGACCCCAAATTCACCTCTGAGGTTTGGAGGAATCTACATGATATACTGGGTACTACTCTAGCATTTTCTACAGCATACAATCACCAAACTGACGGATTAGCTGAAAGAATGATACAGGCCCTAGAAGATATAGTAAGGAGGGTCTGTAGCTTTGGTCTAGAATACAAAAACTCAGATGGTTATTGCCATGATTGGGTAAGCCTACTCCCAGCCCTAGAAATGGCTTATAACAGCAGTAAACATTCTACTACCAAAGAAGCTCCTTACATACTAGAAAGAGGATGGATTTCAAAACTCCCTAGGAATAACTTAAACTATAACTTAGCCACTATTCATGCAACATCTCTTGACTTTAAGAAGATGATAGATCTGGCAAATAATCATGCTCAAAAATTTGTAGAAGAAGCAGTAGAATGCAACAAAAAAAGATGGGACAAATCACATAAAGAACCTGAATTTATAATAGGAGATCAGATCTTGATATCTACAACCAATTTCAACAACCTAGCAGGCAACAGAAAACTGAAACCAGCCTTTGTTGGACCATTTATTATTAGGAAGAATCATGGCAAAAATGCTGTGGAAGTAATCTTGAGTTAAGAATTATCAAGGAAAAATCCATTATTTCCTGTTATCCTAGTCAAAAACTTTCAAACAAGAGAAGGCAGCAACCTCCCTCCAGCAATAATCCCAATAGAACCTGACCCTGTGAAAGAAAAAGGGAAAGTCAGCAGGATATTGAAAGATAAGAAAGAGAGAGTACAAGGTAAAGATGTTAGACTATACTTAGTAAGATACAAAGGAGAGTCTGCAGAAAAAGAGGAATGGTTACCAGAAAATAACATACCTGATGGAAAGATACATCTCAGAAACTACAGAGCCAGCAAAAGGAACTGAAACACACATGAAGTTAACTTTCTCCCAACACACTCCAGATTTTTTTCAGATATGGCCATTTCTTGGAGTGGGGGAATCTCAGCTTGCTACTTTTGCTGAGCAAGCTGCAAAAGTAACAAAAATAACATAAAAATAATAATAATACAATTAACTTAAGAAGGAGTGGGAAAACCATGAATATTATGACAGAAATGGATTCTCCACCCACAATTAGGTAGGGTCACTCACTGACCCCACCCTTGAAATCCAACTCCTTATATTTTTAAATAATTAAGGAAAGAAAGACCAAAATACTACGGCTCCACTATTGAGTTTTTGGTCAATTAAAAATTTCACACACATTATCATGTTTAGGTTTAACACCTAGAATTCAGTCAGAATTGAGGTGTTGTGTATATTTTAGGAGTTACAGGCGGAAATGTGTTTTGTCACAATTCCCGCACGCAGCCGCGGCAGCCAATGCACCAGCTCGCGGCTGAGATACAGCCCTGTCACTACCTCAAGAGCGTGTACGCAGCCCTGGGCCTCTGACAAGTATGCAGCCGCGGGACTATGGGTTGACAGAGTGACAGGCGGCCTGAGAGGCTCAGGTACTGCTTAAACATGCTACAACCCACACGGGAACATTATACATATGTAATAAATGTTCCCGTGGATAGTAGATAGTCTAAAAATACATAATATCATATACAAATACTTAAATAATCCTTATACGTATTTTTTATTTAATATAATTCAAAGTACCAAGAATGTTGAAAATAAGACAATGTCAACTTCTAAAAATATATTAAAATACTTTAATATATTTTCATGAGAATTTCTAGACATCAATATTTTTGTTACATACTAAGACAACTAATGATGTAAAAATATAACGTGAATTCCCATGAGTTATATTTTTAAGTAATTATCTAAGTAAATCAACTGGAAATCGAAAATAAGGAGTAAAATCAATATCATGACCTTTACTCCAGATATATAATACATAATGAGAACTTTCCTGACATCAAGATGTCTGTAGAGATGTCTATTTATATAATTATTAAATTACTGGGAACATTTACTAAGGATAATTAATTAAATAATACATAAATGGGATTGAATAGTGTTATTCACACGTCCTAATATCTATTATGAAGTAGAATAATTCCCATAACCCAAGGAATTAAATGCTACCCGTGCTATAGCACCAAGGAAACAAGACAGGCTACCCCTGATTACCCTGCTAGCCTTAGTGTCTGTCCCTTTGAGCACCTGCAACCCTCAGAAGGACAATGTTGGGACTCCAAAAGCTATAAATAAAGAGATCTTTTGAGGATATTGATGGGCAGAGACCCAGTTATATTTACATCCAGACACCATGCCAAGGTAATCAAGTACTTATAAGAGATAAGTAATTGATTTATGGCTAAGTCTGATCAATAATATCCGTCCTCAACCTCTTTTATATCAATTAAAACTGCTGAACAACCTAATAATCCCAGTATACAGGTTTAACCCATCAGTGCATGTCTCAAAAAGATACCCAAAGGCTTTAATAATATACCAGTGAGTTTTATTATCCTTTCTTTGTCGTGGCAGCTTGGCTACAAGGCCCTGCCAATCCAGAGTGTATTTTATATACATATTATCTTTGGGTAAAATATCCTTTAAACTAAAGAGACCAAAGTAACCCGGACTACGTGTTTGCATACTGAAATACCTGAATAGAGGTGTTAAAGATCCCCAATATAATTGTGGCCCCTCTATAAAAATATTTAATAATAAATTTATTCATATTGATTTAAAACAATAAACCATAACCAAACCACTTAACCTTGCAATAAGCTTAATCCAAATATTTTACGTATTTCGGCAGCATTTATTAATTAATATATTTATTATTTATTCTATCACCTCTGGTAGCTAAAAAATAGCAAGGGTTTTGGCATCCAGGAGCCTTACAATCTCTCTGCTAAAGATTTTCAATCACTCAAAAGGAAGTCCTCCAATTTCTTTGTCCAAGGTACTAGGCTTATGAAAAGAGGCAACTCTTGGGGTCTTATTGTTGTCACCATCCCTTCTAAACAAGATTCCATCCTTGAAATTCTCCATGAAGGCCTTGTTAATTGTGGGGAAAACAAAACTTATTGTTGTATATCCAAACCATTCTGGCGGCCATCCTTGAAGAAATCAGTCTCTCAATGGTGCAAGAGTTGTGAAGTATGTCAGAAATGTGATCTTAGGCGCCCAGAAGAAATTTGTTATCTCACTGGAGAGTCCACTGTCTTTGGAAGGATTGCTCTTGATGTGGTTCATATTAAGGCTGGTGGAGATAAATACCTCATAGTGGCTAGAGATGATTTTTCTGGATGGGTTGAAGCAAAATTTTTTAAGAACCTCAGCTCTGAGCCAGTAGCAGCCTTCCTTTATGAGACTTGGACAATGCGTTATGGCTTGGCTCAATCTTATTCAACTGATGGTGGCTCTGAGGTTGGTGGCAAACTGGCCAAAATGATCCAATCGCTTACTGGTAAAAATAGGGTGACCACGCCTTATTATCCTGAAGGACAAAGCATGGTGGAAAGAGGCCATGCCCCTTTGAAGGCTGCTCTTGTCAAGTTGGCTGGTGAAAGTGGAAAGAATTGTTGCAAATTTCTTCCTCTGGTCCTCTTCTCCAATCAAATTTCAACTAAACAAACCACTTGCTACTCACCTTATGAAATTATCTTTGGACAAAGGGCTGTACTTCTTCTTGATCTTGAAATGGAATCTTTCTTAGGTATTTTTTGGGAAATTGTTTCTTCCACCACTGATCTATTAGTTGCCAGATCCAAGCAACTGGAGAAAAGTGAAGATATTTGTGACAGAGCTTATCAGAAGATGATGGAGTCAAGAGAAAAATCAGTCCAGTATTGGGAGGATAAGCACTCCAATGAAATCACGAATCCCTTGAATCCTGGGGATCTAGTCTTAGCTTATAATAGATCCTTGGAAAATCAGTGGGGAAAGCTTTTCTCTAACTGCTGGAATGGTCCTCATTGAGTGGTCCATCAAGTCAGAGGTGGATCATATTTTTTGGAGGAGCTGGATGGTACTCAGATGGCCAGAAGGTTCTCTGCTGATCAGGTCAAGAAATGTCATGGTTGTGGAGGCAACTTGTTCTAGAAGTAAGTCCTCCCAATTGTGCACAACCAGGGGTCATCTGCTGCATTTTGTTGTGAAACTCTACTGTATGCCACGTATGTGAGCACCTAGGACACCTTCTTCATTCTGTTATCTCAGCCACTTCCAGGACCCTTTCCTTGGATGGATCAAGCTCCCTTTTCAATCACCCTCAAGATCCATCTGGTGTTTTTCTGTTTCAATTCCTCAGTTTCTTATTTTATATATATCATTAAAGAAACTCAGATTCAGACTAGGGACAGCCTGTAAGTTGGGTAGAGATGTGGTACCCAATATGGGACACCTCTGCACCAGTACTGAAAAAGGAAAATTTTTATGAACTTTTCTATTGCCTCCATTTAGGTCCAGAAAAAAAAAACCTTTTTGATCCGGAATGATTCCCATATCCAGTTCCCAAACTTCCAGCTCTCACTCTCCTGGTCATCTAGGATTGTCTCTTGGGTGCCTAGTAAGTATTATATACATATATCATCAAAGTTACTCAGATGCAGACTAGTGACGGCCTGTAAGTTGGGGAGAGATTTGGTGCCCAATCTGGGACACCTCTGGACCAGTACTGAAAAAGTAAAATTTTTATGAACTTTTCTATAGCCTCCATTTAGATCCAAAAAAAAACTACCAAGTTCATCTCTGATTGATCAATCACCAGGCTTAAATTATCCAAAGTCATCAGTGTATCCAAATTTGAATTAGGCGACCTGGAATGTGATCTGTTGAAGAGATTAAAGTTCAAATTGTGTTGGTTGAACAAAGAACTCAATCCACTCATCCAACTCATCCTGACCCATCATCATCAACCCCAAAGAATCATCAACAATGAAGACCATGACAACAATAACAACAATGACAATGAACACCACTACCACCATCCTTCCTTTCCCCAATCCCCAATCCCAATCCATTGGCCAATGACCGCAAGCGTTGCTTGCGGTTGTTGGAACGCTTTCACCACCACCTCAATCCACCTCCAAGCTCACTGTTCTGCTGCGCGGCTTTTCCATTGCCCGCACGGGTCTCAGCGGTTGCATGGGCCCGTCAGCCTGTCTGTGTTTCCCCTCACTTGATGCCTGTGCCCATCCTTGGCACCGGCCGGGGTCTTCCCATTCCTGTCATTCATGATTCAATTCTTCTTTATTTTTGAGTTTTTTGATTGTTTCTTTTTTTCTTTTGTTTTCTCATGACCATCATCAAAAGAAAAAAAAAAAATTTCCGCTATATCTGTATATCTCTCTTGTAAATAATCTACACACCAAGGAGGGGCTCTCCTCTGCCTTTTTAAAAACATCCATGGGAGTGTGTGCATATGTCCCCCCCATTATCATTGAAATCTGAACCTCAGCCTCATCCTGGGTATCTCTATGATTGCCCGTGATCCATTGATCCTTAGTCTTTTCCCCTCTGTGGCCTGATCCTTATCACCAACCAATAGCCTTGCTGGTTGAAGAGAATTCTGTCTGTTGGAATTCTTGAGTGTGTTATACTACTCCTTGATCCCTTTCTCTGACCATACTGGTCTTGATCCCTCCTTGATCATCTTTCTGGAGCCAATCAAAATTGATTGAAGAGGTCTTA